>JAHWFP010008458.1:18732-59331 GCA_023313725.1 Lithobius niger | reverse complement strand
TGGATGCAGGCTAGCGGCTTAGCCTCTAGTGACGTCAGTAGGCACTATCCCAGACAGTTGAAGGAGAGAGAGACAAGATGGAGACAGGTTTGAGTTAACTGCAGTCTGTAGGTGAGTGATGATTTGTGATGATTCATAAAAAGTAAAGACTAGAAAACCAAAGTAGTGTAGAAGAGGGACTGCTGTGAATTTTTTGAATTTTTTTTTTAAATTGAAAAATAATTATTTTTTTAGGTGCAGTCGTGCCGGGCCCACACCTCTCTCTCGCTGTCTACCCCCCCCCCCACCTCGTAGGAGCTGTAGGGGGTCTCATATCAGCCACTGCTTCGAACGTAGTCAGATGACAGTAATTTGATGAAATATTGGAGCCTGATGTACTTTGCAATTAGATGTGACTCTGTCACCGTAAATAGTACCACAGTGACGTAATTCATTGTTGTCTACATGATTGTCATACCTCTTTCCCATTGTTTCTTCTCTCATTTACCATTTTCATATATCACCACTTTGATGGTATTGTTGTATACAGCTTGGGACAATTCTATTGGCAGTGACGTGACGTAGCGCTGCTTTTTTCTACAAACTTTTGCTTTTTAATTAGTATTTTTTTTTAGCTTTTTTCCCCTTATCTGACCGTGTTAGGGTCAGTACATGTTTCTGAGTCGGTCGCCAGTTTTTGTACCGTATAGGCCTAAAGTCTTTAAGGCTGAACTCCAGTTGACAACGAATTGAAAGGTCATAGAATGCAGCTTAGTTGGGGACTAAGAAGTGCCCACTCAGCATAGACAATGAAGAGGTAAATCGATAGTGTCATGATACCGGCGATTTCCCACTTTTTGACGTTTTATTTTCGATTCCACATCAAAAGAAACGTCACGCTATGTCACTTGTCCCAAAATGAAGCTGACCATGTGGATGGAATTCAGAATAATAAACCAACCATACCTTCATCAGACTTTTTGTTGACTTCTTGGCAACAACAAAGTGATTTGATGGCCTCTAGTGAAAAAGAGTAGCAATATAACATCTACAGCGAGGAGCGGTCTCTAAGACTTAAGGCCTCAAGTCGTAATACACTCTCTTCTACCAAATTCTTCTTTATGAATAGGAGATTGAAACAACTACACTGTTGTTAATCTCCAGAAAATGCTTACCTAAACATACATTTAAAAAGTTGCATAGATTAGTTTTAAAGAACTATCTGGCTGAATACCAACTAATCTTAACATTATTCGGCCGACATCAACTGTAGCAGTGGTTTAAATGATGACTAAGTCCAAATTGTAAAGTACAGTTGTTCCGTATTTTGTAATGGTGGTGTTTAAACAATGACAAAGTCCAAATTGAAGAGTAAAGTTATTCCTTGTTTTGCTGTTGAGTGTTAAACTGTACAATTTACAGCTTAATTAGGCAATACAAGGAATATCTGTACTGGGTACCACTACTACTAGTGTTGCACGGTATTAAGTTTTTGCAGAACGGTACGTTACGGTTCTGAAAACGGTGGTCTACGGTAATATCACGGTAATTTAGGAAATAATTTTGCGCCATTACCACTTGAGCACAAAAGAATTCAAATATGGCTCTTTGCATTTAATTATTTTACTAAAAGCGGGACTTCGCTTTCTTCTTGATTGTACGGTATGTCATCGACAACACAAACACGCTCGGACACGCTTGTTACTGAAGAGCTGCCCCCTCTCCCACCCCTCCCCCAGCCCCTTCCGCAATGTGGGCACTTCCACTGCCTAGTGGGAACAGATTTCACTCGCTCGTGCAAATTTCACACCTTGGTATCGGCGCTTATTTGTGTGAATTTAATTAAAATAAATTTTGCCATCCGAAAACAAAAAAAAGGGTAAAGCTGGTTCGTGAATGGTCGTCAGCACCATAATCACGGTAATACCATGGTGCTAAAAAAGGAACGATACTGATACCGTGATTTTTTTTTACCGTTAATACCGTGAGTACCGATTTACCGTGCAACACTAACTACTACTAACTAAAAACTATCTCCGTCTCTCACATTATATCCAGTTAATATCTAGTCCAAAGTAACAATAATCAATCAGGCTATCACACGAACTTCTCCTTTATAGCGGAGGTTTACGCCAGAGCATGAAATCGTGGTGCAATCAATGCAATACCCACTTGTCGGAAAATGCTGTCTGCTTTACTTCTAAGAATATCTATTAGTTCCAATACAACTACCACCATACGTCACCATTTCCGCAGGAACATGAGTCATGAAATATTCCCATTATGCACTGGGGGGGGGGTTTGAGGCTTAATGGCACGTCGACTGGGCCTACTGATTGATTCAAAATAACACAATGTATGGTGTGAGTGCGTGTGCATAAGCTTTAAAATGGCAGTCTGAGCACGGTCTAACCAAGATCGAGATCGAAGAAGGGTTCATCAAAGGAAGGATTGATGTGACTGTATTTTAATATATTCAAAACGCATGGACCGTTGGAAAGAATTTACGGGTCCGGTTCATCTGACCCAGCCTGTCATTGTTGGGAAAGGACAGACACACTGGTAATGAGAAATCGGCTGTGGTGTGGCCAGCAATAGTAGAATGCTTGGGGAAACCACCTTTTTCAATCCTCCCCACCCCCACCAATATTCAAGCTTTTATCCCCATAGGCTTATTGAAACTTAAATAAGTGATACACTGCAAACCAGAATGAATTAGTTATTTATACACGTGTCGTTTTTAATGTTAAACATTAGAAGAGGTAGAATACCCATCCTACGAGTATGTGTACATTAGACGCACATGACGTAAAACAAAAATAGTAGTTTTAATAACAATATGAGCTTGTACTTTTCTTTGGTATGGAATAAGGTTACACTGAATGTTCGTGAAAAAGTTGAACATTGGCGGATGAGGTATGGCTTTGTTAAGTCTCAAAAAGTGAAAGTTCTGTCCGTCAGTTTTCACTGACTCCCCCCCCCTCAACACAATAAACAACAATGAACCAACAGGTGTTAACGTCAACTACATTAATCTAACAACCGGTCATGAGCACTTTTTGTGCCGCACTGGTTTTAGCACTTCGTGCGATGAAGAATGCAGTTATGGACGATCGAGTTTATACAATTAAATGAGCACATCATGAGGCAATGAGGTTACGTTCCCGTATGTAAATGCACTTCGTACAACACACGCGCAGAATAACACACACATACAATGAAACAATTAACATCCTTTGTACTTTTTAAGTGTATGTGTAGCAATGTAAAAGTAATAATGAAAACACACTGCAATGTTTCTTACAGGTGGTGAAATAAACTTTTCAAACATACGTCTTTGGTCCTTTGAAATACTTCCTACGACTTATAGGACTTGTCTTTAACTTCGCCTGTGTCGGAGACGCAGACGCACTCGGAAGATCTGTCTCATCCTTTCGGGATTTGGACGACGTACTTAAGTCGGTTAGCTTCCAATAGTCCATGTTTGAATTTTGTGCCGGATTCGACAGATTTGGAGGAAAAGATGACGAATCTTTAGGGTCAGATTCAGTAATACACCCACTGGGATACTCACTATGAATGTCACTATCCCCATATCCCGATTTTGTGGCACTAGTTTTTTGGTAGTCGTCATTTTGTCTGGCAACTTCGCTGCGAATGCTGTCCAGTGTTACATACCCTGACGGAGGAAGTGACTGCGCTTTTTCTGCACACCCTCCCACTGACACGTAAGTATTTGAGCTTGGAGCGTCGCGACTAGACGTTGAACTGTAATCCACTGTATTCTTTGGCTCACTACTCTCTTTACCGGAAAACTCCAATGGTCCAACTGGAAGTTTCTGAGTTCGAAAAGAGAGTGGTGTTGGTAAAATTCGTGGCTCACTTTTTGATGGTGTAACCACTGGCACTATCTTATACATTGGGTTGGATATACGAATCCCATCAGACAGTGCGTGCGAACTGTTCTTCTTGAAGTCCTCCACTTGTTGGAGGCACTTGGAAGTAATGGCGGCATCACTTAGCCCAACTTTGGCGTAACCCAATGGTTCCAAAGCTGAGCAAGAAGCGGAAATTCCTTCCGCTTGATTCAGACCTGGAGAAGAACAGCTAACAGCCTTGGCGTCAGAAGGCCGCTGCGGTTTTACTCGAGGCGGTATTTTAGGAGGTGGTGTTGTTCTTAGCTCAATCAGACTGTTTGGTGCAGTCTTGCTAACTAGTCCGTCATTGGCACTCACTACAGATATCGACGAAGGTGAAACTATGGGATTTAGATAATCACTGTCACTATCTTGAGATACAAGACAAGGCATCTTCGGCTTGGCACCTATCTGCTCCGAAGGCAAGTAACGGGCAAATTTAGCGTAGTTTGGAGCAATGTCTTCAGATAACGCAGGGCTACTACCTTCGTCGACTTTCGGCAGACTCGAGCTGCGGTGACGAAGAGAGTTTGTACCCTGCAACGCAGCACTTAGTTTCCAGTTCTGCTCTGCAAAAACACAATCTGGTGAGGGCAACGGAGGAGTGTCCATTTCGGCTCCTGAATCCACCGACAGGTGAGTACGGATTGTGAAAGACGAAGAAATGCTGTCGTGTCCAGTGCTGCAGCCGCTGCTGTCACCGCTTAAATTGCGTCCAACTTTATCTGCGCGAGGAGATTTTGTCGGGTAGAGTAACTACAATAAAACAAAGAAGAAAGAAAATTTTAGTTCATTTCAACTGAAGGAAAAATAATACAGTACAGGTCATTTATTGAACAACAAAAGGCAAGGTACAAGTGAATACAAAGTAATCGTTTTGAAATACTGCGTATAAAACCTGTATATATTACACGCAGTGTTGGCAGAAGCTAGCAAAACAAGCCAATCGTATGCATTCGTCATCATAAGTGTTCATAGTTTGAGTTCGTAAATTCACTAAAAAGGCATAGTGCTGGTAACTCTCCACCAACGCCACGCCAAGAAATATGTATGGGGGTGGAGACAGTCATTTTACCACACTATTCTTCCCCCCCCCAACATGTTTACATGCCGTAACACTGGATAAGAGCTTCTTCAATTACTCAATTTCTTACTGCATTGATAAGTGTTTATCCTGCCACACATAGCTGGTAAACCACTAACACTAATAATAATAAATAATATTTTCCCCACAGATGGTGAGCCACTGATACCAATCCTGAGATGGGTTTTGGCAGCCTGGAGGGATAGACAACATTTCGGATGTCGCTTCAGAAACCAGGTAAGAGGCAGACCGTCTATAATACGCCAGAAACCAGACACAGTATGTTGAGAGAGCCTCCTTAGCGATCAAGTTGCGGTAATGATAGAAAGAATACGTTCTAGATCTTAAAATTGCAACAAAACTTCAGAACAAAAAGGTGATGCAATAAAAAAAAAATGGGATCTAATAGTTACACCACCTCTTGTAAGGGGAGGAGTTTCACCATCATTTGGCCTGGCTCATCAATAGTATACAGACATTTCCTATCCGAATAGGACTGCCCGAGTGAGGAATTGAACCCACGACTTCTGAAATCAAAAGCAGAAGCGCGCAGCTGGCAGGACTTCAGCATTAAAGGTCGTTCGTGGATGCTTCATGAAGCAACATATTTGGCTTTAACTGTTAACTGCAGTCTATTTTTAGAAATAATTATTTAATGTGTAATGTTGGATTGTTTAGCGATTGGTAACGTTACCTTGAATAGTTTAGGTCATACCACTCTCAATACAGGAACTATTTTTTTGTAATTACTTTTTTATTTAATCCGTACTAGCTTTGGAAAATTATATGCTGAAATTTATCCTGCTGTTTTCTTCAGGTGATTAAGAAATAAAAATTCTACTAGCTACATAACACTGCACTGTCCGACGCCGATTTGAACAAAGTGTGTGCATGCGTAGCCTCCAAGAAATAGAAGGCCCGTCTCTAAGCCTCTTTCTTGCTACTCCACCAAGCTCGCAGCCTCTCTACCAGATCTCTCCTCACCAAATGCTGGATGGCTGGTGTCAATGGTGATTGGAGGTTCATTAGCTCTCTCCCATCCATTTCGTGCCTAAGTATGGCTAGTGACTCAAGGCATCGTAAATATTTATCGCTAACAGAGTTTGACTTAATCAGCGTAGTAGTTTTCTCCCAATCAATGCTGTGCCTAGTGGCCATGTGGTGGGCTGCCACGCTGTTTTCCTTATTTCACCTATATGTACAGTGTCACGGCCTCCACAAGGAACACTATATACTCCTTCTCTTACATTCACCTCTTACATTCACTATTTTATTCAAGGCTTTTTCCTCATTTTTCCTAACTTCCGGTCTAATGTGCACTTGATGTATGTTTTTACATTTCTTTTTTATAAGCCTATTTTTTATACCATGAGTGTTCTGAAAAAAGGAATTAGAACCCTGTTGTTTCAGCAACCTCACTAGCTTTTCGTTCTGCTCTCCCAGTTATGTCACTTCTATTCTCCTCAGTTCGTTTCCTTTTCTTTCAGCAAATTGTTTAGCAGTTTTTGAGGATATCCTAGCTTTACAAATCTGCCTTTTGCTTCTTCAAGGAAGGTCTTTTCCTCGGTGGCAGTCATGGAGTTCCTAGCTACTAGGACAAAACCCTTTTCTAGCGCTGGCTCCTAAGATGCCCGGACTCGTAGGTTATCCCTCTCGTCGTGGTCGTAGGCTTTTTGTAAGGCCTTTCCCCTATAGTACCTCCTCCCTCCCACTGGAACTGCACGTCCAGGAATGGAATCCTGCCTTCAACCTCCTTTTCACACGTAAATTTCAGGTTTTCCCTCCACTCGTTCAGCTGCTCTAATACCCTACCCACCTCTGCTTTCTTCAGGGCTGCAATAATATCGTCCACAAATCTCTTCCACATCTTTAAATTGGGATTTCCCTCTTGGCCCCCTTCACCTGCTTGAACACTTTTCCTTTAAACTCCACATAAATGGATACTAATACTACGTTCAGCAGTGCCTTATCGCTCTCATACACCTCTTCCTCGATTTCCCTCTTCTCTGCAGACACTCTAAAGGGAAATCGAGGAGGAGGTGTATACCCCCCCCCCCTCGTTTTTGCTGAGCTGGTCCTCCAGCATCTTGACGAGTATATCCAGGAGGGGAATCCCAATGTGAAGCTTATCAAGAGATCTGTGGACGACATTGTTGCAGCCCTGAAGAAAGCAGAGGTGGGTAGGGTGTTAGACCAGCTCAACGAGTGGAGGGGGTTGAAAGGAGGATTCCGTTCCTGGACGTCCAGCTCCAGCAGGAGAGAGGAGGTACTGTAGGGTACAGACCTTACAAAAAGCCTACATCCACGACGACAGGGATAACCTACGAATCCGGACATCCGAGGAGCCAGCTGCGAGCCATTGCTAGAAACGAGTTTGTCCGAGTAGCTAAGAACTCCATGACTGCCACCGAGGAAAAGACCTTCCGTGAAGAAGTGAAAGGCAGATTTGTAAAGCTGGGATATCCTCCAAGACTTCTCTAAACAAGCTGAGGAAAGAAGCGAGAAATAGGGGATGACGGAAGAGGAAGCGAAGGTAACAAACCGAGGAGAATAGGCGTGACATACCTGGGAGAGCAGAGCAAAAAAGCTAGTGAGGTTGCTGAAACAACAAGGTTCTAATTCCTTTTTTCGAAACCCTGATGGTATAAAAATAAGGTTTATGAAAAAGAAAGGTAAAAATATACATCAAGTGCACACTAGAACGGAATTTAGGAAAAATGAGGAAGAAGGCTTGAATAAAATAGTGAATGCAAGGGAAGGAGTATATAGTGTTCCCTGTGGGGGCTGTGACACTATATGTATAGGTGAAACAACACATGGCAGACACCAGGAACGAGGATGAGAAAAACAGCGTGGCAGCCCACCACATGGCCACTAGACACAGCATTGATTGGGAGAAGACTACTAAGCTGATTAAGTAAAACTCTGTTAGTGATAAACATCTACGATGCCTTGAGTCACTAGCCATAGTTAGGCACGAAATAGACGGGAGAGAGCTAATGAACCTCCAACCACCAGCAATCCAGCATTTGGTGAGGAGAGATCTGGCAGAGAGGCTGCCAGCTCTGTGGAGTAGCAAAAGGTTCTATTTCTTGGAGGCTACGCATGCACGCACTTCGTTCAAATCGGCGTCGGACATTGCAGTGTGATGTAACTAGTAGACTTTTATTTCTCAATCACCTGAAGAAGACAGAAGGAGAAATTTCAACACAATTGTTTTCGAAGCTGTCGAAAATTTGTGGAAATTGTGGACTGGTTTTTGCTATTTTGAGAGGTGCGTAAAGTATGGCGTCTGCTGTAGAATGTGAATCGACTGACTCTCAATTTAAACGCAGCCGTTATGCTATATTTCGAGCACTACCGCAGACACCTATTAACAGCCCTAACAAAAACTATGCCCCCCCCCCTCCCCAGAATGCTATAAGGCCTGAAATCGTGTAACAAGGTTATTTTACTATTTCTGACATTAGGCCGCTAAAATATAATTAGCTGGTTGTCGGGAGTGGTATTAAAAAAAATTGATGTGAGCTGGTGGTGATTTTTTTTATTTTTTATTCGTGATTTTTCAGATGCAGGTGATGGCTTTTTATTTTTACCAAACAAAACGAAATCAGTAGTCGAGTACAATATCTATGTTTTAATGCCAAGATCAGCGAGTAAAAGTTGCACATTTGATCAAAGTAATTCTTTAGATCCAAGTTTTTAATTGTGACATGCCTCTGAACGACGTTAGATTCATTTCTAAGCTATCATGGGAATGGAGCAGAGAGTTAATGTGGTCATCGGCTCCAGGTAACATTTGGTGAAAGTGCTGAGTTGTGATTGGTACTTTATTTTTGGGTTTGGGCAATGTCATAAAAAAAGGTTCCATGTTCTAAGAAAAAACCCACTTAATTAACTTTTATTGGCCTAAGAAAATTGACTAAAAGCTTCATACATTCACCTGTTACGGCCTCTTCGGTCAGAAAGGTGTACGTTTCTGACCGAAGAGGCCATGACAGTCAGCTGAATGTATTTCCATGAATGTATGACGCTTTTAGTCAATTTTCTAGCAGAAAAATTATGATGAAAAATTAGTTAAGGCCATGAGTTAATGAGTTAAGACTTTTAGAGAGAGCCAAGCTGGGGCCATTCCTGCTTCGACCAGAATTCTGTTGGTTTTAATTCGGCTGAGAGGCCCTCACCTGACTGGTCGTGCTCTATTTGCCCGACAAATGTATTATTATTATTAAATCTACATTTTGTTTTACCCCTTTTAACTAAAAGCTTCACACATAAAGCAAACTAAATAAACTAGTGAAGTAATAAACTAAAATTTCTAATGAGAATAAAGACATTGCGTTAACGCTAGCCCTATCTCAGATCACATAACCCCGAATTTTTCGCGTTGGAATTAGACCAAAAAATTTTCCCTGAACAGAAGTAAGATTCGAAAATTGAATTAACTTATTTATGTTGCCTTTTGGACTTATATGTCAGCCTGCCTGAGCGGGGAATCGAACCCACGACCTCTGAAATCAAAGGCCTAGGTCCTACCGCTAAGCCAGATTGACACGGCCACGGTAGGACCTTGGCCTTTGATTTCAGAGGTCGTGGGTTCGATTCCCCACTCAGGCAGGCTGACATGTAAGTACAAAAGGCAACGTAAATAGGTTTGCCTCCGTATTCCGTTAACCAATTTCGAGCCCATTGGCTTTCCGTCCCGTTTAATGAATTAACTTGTGACGGCCCATCCCCCTTTTTTTTTTTATTGAATTCATTTTAACACCCCATGGGCGTTTAATAGACAATTAACGGTACGCCTAAAATATATGCTACAACAAACTTAAAATAACTACAGAATTGAACACGTAACTTATGACATAACAATATGAAATTCCGAAGTAGATTCCTGAGTGACTAAGTTGAAGCTAGTAAGGTAGATTAGCTAATTTTGTAAGTAGTGATTTTTAATTCGCTTTACTACTAGTTTTAAATTTAAGTTTTAGCAAGTAATTGAATTTATGAAGAGCATAGTATTTTTCCTCACGTTTCCATAAATATTCCTCCATAAAAGCATCGGCAAATTATCTTTCCGTATACTTGCTTTTTTGTTTTAAGCTGCCGTATTTGGCATTTAAACTCCCTTTAACAGGACGATGCGCAACAAAGCGTTAAGGTAACGAAATTAACATCGTGTACCTGTGTGCCGCACAAAATAAACTTGGAAACTCGTCATATCTGTCTGGTTACGATGAACACTTCACCTGAATTCTTAGCCTTAGACCCATCATCAACGCAACCACCATCAACTTAATTAGACGGTATATTGCATAATGTCTTCGATTCTGATGCAATACCGGAGACGATCCTAACCACTTGGTTTGTGAATAAATTACTCCTCAGGGGGTGATCTGACAACGCAGTCCAACGTTGGCCTGATGGGAGCCACGCGAATTGTTTCATGTCGTTAGGTAATTGGCGAATGCAGAGTTGGGTTGTACGCATTGGCCTAACTTCGGCCATTGTACGACCACTGGCCATCAAGACAAAATAACGTTGGGCAGTGGCGTAACTAGTAGGGAGGCAAAGGGGCGAGTCGCCCCCTCTGTGAAGTTTTGAAGGTTCATTCGCGGTAAATGGGTCAAATCACTTTTAGCATAGCTGAAAAAACCTTGACAATCCTGAAGACGTATTTTAATTATAAAAAAATTAATATCTAGTACGGAAACTGAAAGACTTACATGACAATTTTTTTATGCGTATAATGCAGTCAGCAAAACTGATTTTATAAAAATGTTTCCAACGGCACTTTACAAGGGCGGAAAATAGCTAAAATGTGTTAGCTTTCAGGGGCTGCTGTGGAAGCTCCAACTGCTCCCCCACACCCCTAGCTGTTATTAGTTTCTCCCTCCATATCATTCGGCTAAATGGCTAGTGTTGCCCCCCTCAGCACAAAATCCTAGTTACGCCAACTATTGGGAGCAAAACGATGGCCAGCGACTGCACCGTCTATGCAGCGATGTGGATAAAAATGCATTAAATACACAATTTTCATCGGGCAACAACGCATTTGTTTAATCACTCAGCTGCGATGCTGGACAACTGATTAATGGTACTTAGGGTATCATAAACAAACAGAATATTTGTTTTCTTTCTGTAGAAGAGCACTACGCTCAACTTGCACTCAGAGCTTGATCATAAAAATCAGCTTTACTTGTAGCTGAATGGTCACCAACAAACAAACCACAGATCTATACAGTATATCTCACTTATTCGTGATTTATTCGCGCTATTCTCATATAAGGGCAATGGCGTTATCTTCGTGAATCGTCGGACTTAAACTGAAACACGAAGTAGTTTCTCGTCAGGGTTCGGAGATTTACATTTAACTTCGTTTATGAGAGGCATACAAGTAAGGTTTTGGCCTACTTAGTACGAAATACCAACACTGAAGCAAACGAAATTACAGGTAGGATGGCGAAATGTAATGGTAACTAGTATCGCTACGCCAAATGGAGGAAAACATTGTAAATCGAAATTACTTTGAATAATCGTTTTGCAGCAGGAAAACAAAAATTCTTACACCGAATGCCACTCGTGCTCTTTATGAAATCGATAATTTGTGTGTTTCAACAAATTTCCCTTGATCGCCGGAAATTAAATCTGGAGAGGAGTGGCAACTACATTACGAAGCGAATGATGTCACTTGTTACGATGATTAAAGCAACAATTATCAACAAGTGACGAGGAAAAAAAAGAACCAAGAAAACTCCGGTTGGTTCATGGGTCGAATTGAGTTGGAAGTTCTTTCCATCTGTTTGGCAAACGCCTTGGAACTCTTCAGGACGCCATCCAAAAGATTTATTTGCTATTATCAAGTATTTATAGGGTTTGGAAGAAGAATTTGTGACTGAGACCCTTCTGAATCGTCTTAGATTCATTCCTATTAGTTCCGTCTAAGGTTATAGAGGGCGCCACGAGTTTTACGTGGGAGTTTCCACTTAGTTTACAGCATAAAATTAAACTAAGCGAAACTAGCTTGTATTTAATAATTATTAATTTAGCTTAGTTGTAATTTAGTTTACTTTAGATTTGGGCTGAAAAATAAGCAAAAATTACCAGATGGAACGCGTGACGCTCTCTGAAAACTTCCACGGAATTAATAAGAATGAATGTAACACGTTTCAATAACGGGACTTTTTAGAATTATGAATTCTACTCCCACACCCTATTAATTCTTGCTATTGTGTATTCCACACAAACAAAACACGAGCTCCTATCCACCAGCTCGTAAATGTTAAATCATAAAAGTAAAGGAAAAAAACTCCCATCTAATCCCAAGCCCCATTGGCTTTCACTCAGTGATATATTCGAATTGAATCCCGGCTTAACCCTAGAAAAGCCTAGCACGTATTCTTAAAGTGATTTGGAATTTACCTCTAAGTCCAACGTCTATCATTATGTCTCGATTGCTAATTCCCGAGCTTAGTAACATTCAGGCAACAGCCATTTTGTCCATAAAACAGCGTGTTCTTGCTTCACGGTCAATTAGGGCTACACGTTCTTCAAACAAACTGCCTCATTTTAAAATACAAGGTTACACTTAAGACTCTTTTAACCCCATTAGTCCTTGCCCTACTCCAAAGGAAGACCCATAGATGGAACCGCCGCAACATTCTAGTATTAAAGGCTAGAATTAACGCAAATACATGAATGAAAAAAAGAAACCAAAATTAATAAATAAATACCGATGAAAATCTATTTACGTTTCCTTTTGTACTTAAATGTCAGACAGCGTGAGTGGGAATTGAACCCTCGATCTAAGGTGTCACACCAAAGGCCGTAATCAAAATTCGTGGGTTGAAATACAGTGCGATGTGAACCAAAGAAAAGCTCATTTTCGTAAGCCTGAAGAAGACTTAATTCTGGTGTGAGATTTTATTCAAAACTGTCGAAAATGAGCACAAATACTGAGCAGTATTTTACATTTGACATTGTGCGTTTAAAGTATGGAACTATCGTGTAGTGAACTCTAAAAGACATCGTAGTCGTTTTTGTGTGTCAGCTTGTCATATATTTTATTTTTCTTCTTAATTTCCAGAAAGGTCATCAGCTTTAGTTTTGACGTGCTCCCACCAGTAGCCATGGCGCCAAAAGGAGAGAGGGACAATTTTGCTAGGTAATCCCATCGAAAATTCCTAGGTTCTTTTACATGCCACACTCGACATGAGCACGAGACATCACAGGGCCCTTCTCTTCCCGAAAATGCCAGGGGTGGCTGAGGCCTGCTTCGAACTCGCGACCTCTGGTACATGAGACGGTCATACTACCCATCAGGCCACCTTGCCCCATGAAAGGTCATCAGCGAACATATATGGTCTGCTTTTGTTGCGCAAATAAATTTCATTTCATGTACCTGTATCCATATCTAACAAGTTCATTGCCATCCAATGTTTATACGCTATTTATTACAAAATAAACATCGTAAATAAAATTACATTTGATTAGTTTTAAAATAATAACTTTAACGTCTTAAAAGTTCACGTCTTTCCCGGAAGAACCACAGCACAAATATTAAAATGAATTATATTCAAACTCATGGCCATGGCAGCTAATTAATCTACGGCGTTTCCATAACTAGCAATTCCAAATTTACTCACATGTTCCCGAATATAGCACCGAAAATGACCTTCCCAGGAAATCATCAAAGCATTACGAATGAAGCCTCTCGTTCCAGTTAAAAATAATTCTAACCAGTTAGTTATTCTCATAGAAACACGTTTACATTCCAAAAAACAGTAGACAAACTGGAACGTCAAACGAAGTCGGTGAATTAAAATCATATAGAGAGCAGTGGTGGCATCGCTTCGAATCGGCTGCAAGTCGAAATCGAAGAGATCCGTCTGTCGCCATTAATTTCTGCGCGTTCTAGCTAAACAATGGCGACCTCTGTGTCGTGTTTTGGTGAAGCAGTAATTAAATTGTTATATCGGACGTACGTAACGTATTCTTACCGCAGTTCTTGTGTTTAGTTATTGTGTAAATGATCCAAAAGTCAAACATGCATGTCAAAATGGGTGGAATTAGTAAAATAAAAATGGCCAGTGATTCCGTATTACAGGAATCATTATCATACGTCATGTGGTGGAGACCAGGAACCAGGGGATTCGACGGTAAAAAAAAGACATGGACAGACGAGGCTGACAGTTTTATCTGAATTAAGGAGGCGTGATTGGCTAGTGGCTGTCGTTTAATGGCTCTCCATTGGTTAACTGCCGTTGCAAAATTATCAAGTTTTCCCTCAGTGTAATAAAGTGGGCGATGATCAACGTAATTTCGAAGCTTGCACACCTCAGGGTTCATAATCGCCTGCAATTTCTGTTACCTACAAGTCAAGGACTAATTTTCAGTTTCGCTAGCAAGTCCATTGCCCCCATTTTTACCTCATCAATGGAAGAGGTGCTGAAGCGAGGATCTATGCAGTCGGCGCCATTTTTCGAATCGGACGAGTCCAATCTTTTACAGAGGGGTTGAGTGGCGTGACCATTGCGACTCGGCTCCAGTCTTCCACCACCGCTGGCCTTGTAATTATAACTGGATAACGAAGTCTGAAACAAATCAAACAGACCATCTGTTCAATACAGCCAACAACTCATTACCTATCTTGTACATTTCCAAATATTACAAAAATATTCCCTAATAATATTCTTGGCCTTACAGTGCAGTACTCTCAAGACCTCAGAGCAGCCACGACAATGCTCTGAGGTATAAGTTCACCTGCTTCTTTATTAGGTTTTAAGAGCTGAGGAAAAAAAACGCAAAAAAGCCTCGAAAAAACAGCCTAAGGAAAAAAACCGTAGCAAAATAATTAGCATTCTTTAGTTTCAATGTCAGGTTACAGGCTTTGTGCAAAAACAGTAGCCATATTATCGAGAAAAGTTCTACGGCTGAATAACTGAAAAGACCACATCGGACCATTTTTCAGTAATTATACAGATCAAAGCGTCACTGATTGGTCACTGAGAAACAAACCACAGATCTATACAGTATATCTCACTTAGAGCATTGAGTTTGCTTTCATCGAGTTAAGCCCATATTAGGGCAGCGTACGCTTAACTTGCCTAATCAGCAGCCTAAAAATGAGGTTTAGGCCTACTTAAAATACAAATACGGTAGTGTTGGCTATACGTTGACTCATTGGTATAAAACGTCTGAGTGATGGCAAAAAATGAGCATTTTGTGGTTTTAAACAAAACACGAGACTTCATTTCCAATGCCGCGAGATTTCATGAAAGCGCAACGCGTTTGCTCCAAAAGTTTGTTCAAAACTTTCGCGACCCTTGGTGCCAACGATAAATCAAACTGTAAACATCTACCACGTGTTAACCTACTTTTTTTGAAAATTGTGCTAGGTAAGGGCGCACACTTGGCCTTGACGCTTTTAAAGCGAAAACGTTTCTGGTTCAGGCCCATCTCAAATCACTTAATAGGTCTGTTAGACTGTAAATAGTTTTAAAAGAGTAAAACTGAATGACGCAATTTAGCAGTTTCAAAAGATACCATGAATATGCAACAAGCTGGATGTCAAGACAAGCAGCGTCCCATCGCTTGATTTAACCAACATAAAACAGAACCCGACCAGTTTACGATCCAAATTAATTGACTTGTACTCAATTCCTATGAATAGGTTCAACCTTTGCAGTTAAAAGCTTATTTGCATTCGGAAATTGCTCGAACACCAAGAAAGTAATTCGAGAAGGCAACTTGTTTAATGAACCGTCGTTTAAACAACACAGTTCGTTTGTTTGTTTCTACTTTGTGCGGGCTTTGTAGTCTTTTAAATTCTTTGTAAAGTCAACGAAGCGTCTTTGTGAAAACTTAACAAAAGCACAAAGTGAAACTTAAAATTTGTGGATGTGTAAGGGCTCCTTTAGCTAGCACACAATTTCTTCCAAAACCGCAAACCCATCCAGCACAGCAGTCTGGCTCAACACCTGATGTCACTAGTGCAACATGTAGTTGCGTCACACACTCAGTGCTTTCCGAAACTTCAATCAGAACACCGTCAACTCAGCAGAGCGTTCCAAGAAGAGTGGAAGTTAACGTCACCTTCGACGCGACTGACTGATGCATTGTGGGAAGTCACCAGCGGCAACAGTTAGCAGAGGTGCTTGGTGTTTGAGCGCGCGAGGAAGCAATTTTTCCACCTGTCTGCGGCAAAAATGGGAAATGGGATTTGCCCTTTGTGTTTCACTCCTGACACGCTAAAACTGGTCAGGAGGATAAGTTGGCTTGTGCGACAGGAGGCAGACGACAAGAGTTGGGAGTAATTAAACAGTCGTCTCGACTAAATGGTCAGACTAGGCAACCAGCCCTCGGGGGTTCCGACTTCTTCTCACGTGACTGATAAACTGACGACTAAAGCCCGTGTCAGATGGCATATCATTTCCTCCAGACACGACTGTCCTATGGGCAGAAGTGTTCCCGCTATATTTTGTCGTGTCTGCAGTTGGTTGTTACACGAGCAGATTTTTCCTCAACTCCCAACTGTCCTCAGAATCAACAAACACTCCCTATGGCTTGCACTCTTTATTTCCAGTTTCACTCCTTTTTTGGTATGCATCGTATGCGTTCACCATTGGTCTTTATCAGTCACGTGAGACAAAGTCGATACCCCAAGGGCTGGCAGCCTAGCCTGACCATCGAGTCGGATGACTCTTTAATTACTCCCAACTCTTGTCGTCTGCCCCCTGTCACACGAGCCAACTTACGACCCGATTTTTAGTCGTATCTGGAGTGAAAATCTGCCCATCTGACATGGGCTTAAGGCTGAAGGCATACCATGCATACCAGAAAATGGGGTGAAGCTAGGCGTAACGGGAGCAAGCCGTATGGAGTGTTTGCTCATCGAGAGGGCAGTGATAGTGGAAGAAAATCCGCTCGAGTGACAACCAACTACAGACACGACAAAATGTAGGAGGAATCGCTTCTGCCCTTAGGATAGTCGTGCCAGGAGGAAAAACTCTGCTCGCCCGTCTGCCACGGGCAGACATGTCCATCCGTCCGAAATGGCATACCTCAGATCAACCACAAGTTCAACTTTACTCTTCAACAAATTTAGAATCTTCGTCGCAGGTAGAATTTAGCCAGTGTGTTTTTGCCAATGTAAAATTAAAAACATTCGGAGAACATTATTTCTCGGTAGGCTATGCGTTTTATATACGTTTTTTTCTTCCGTTTTCCTCGCTACAGTTGACGTCACCAACCCGCATGCCCCTAAGCAGCAATCTCTTCTGGTCGTTGCTTCCCAATTGAAAAATGTATGTACTTCTTGGAAACAAGTTTGTTTGCTTGCTTGACTGTGCAAACCAAGTTAGGAATTATTTTTAGTTACACCAGCATTAATACAACACGAGCGCAATTTTTGTTAATCTATTTCTTTATCGCAATCGAGCAAAAAAAAAAATGCAAGCACTAAAAAAAAAAAAGACTATATATTTTATCAGATCGACTGTAAAAAGGATTTGACAAAAAGTTACAGACGTGAAACCACACACTGTCGCATTTTGTAACCCTTTCAACACAAGTATAAATGGAAATTATAGCAATGTACTAATTTATTACAACTGAACGTTTCAGGAGCCATAAAGAAAGGAAGGGGGGGGGGGGGCGAAGAATAGTCGAATTATTCAACTGCTAATGTTATCTCGGGGTGGAAAGGGACAATTCTACTATAAAATATTTAGGATCTTTTACACACTACAATCGACATGACCATGAGCACACGAGACGTAAAGAGTTCGGTTAAGCAAGAATATGTTATTTATAAGGGGATAGTAAGCACCTATCAAGTAAAAAACGAACCGACGGGTGTAAAAATCAGTACGCAGACATAGGCACAGGACAATTAAACATCCGAATTTAGGTACTCGACAAATAAGCAGTCGGACAAAGGCTCTCGTGACATAAGCCGGGGCATAAGTAGGCCCCCAAATTTTTTTATTTTTCTTTAATTTGGATGAATTGCCCTCAAATTGCGGGGTGGGGAGGAAAATGGTTTGCCGTAAAATGTTCGTAGCGTTCAAAACTGCTAACGATTTGTTGGCATCTCTATTACATTAGCATCTCTGATGTTATATGTTAGCCGCAGCAAGATCGGTAGCACGAGCGAGGCAGCATAATTTGGAACTATAATTCACCACACAAAAATTTCGGGAAAAAATGTGAATCCTATACACGAATAAGTCTCCTAGATTTAAAACAAACGAAACAGAATTTGATGGCAATCCATACCAATTAATTCTTTTTTTATTTGGAGCCTATTTGTCCGGGATCTATACGTCAGTGTGCCTATTTGTCCGGGTGCCTATTTGTTCAGATGCCTATTTCACCAGTGCCTCAATTGAGGTGCCCAGGTGTCCGGTGCCACTTATCCAGTGCCTGTGTATCCTACGTCCGTAAAAAGCCTTGGAAAAATCTATTTATTCGCTACTTTCTTTAAAAAAATATATTTAGGGAGCCACACGTTACGTAAGGCAAGAAGAATATTCGTACTATAAAAAAAAATGATCGTACGATTTCTATCAGGGGGCCTGAAAGGGAACTTAAAATTTGACCCACCACCCAGGAAAAATATATGCTAAAGGGGCCCCTCCCCTCACAAAAAAAATCACACCATTCTTGCTCCGTGGTGAAATATGCAAATGATTTCACCGTTGCGTTACAATTTTGTTTTAACAAAACTTTCCACTCCATAGAATTTTTTTTATATAACAAAACGAGGTATACTGAACGCAATACAAATTGGGAAAATAGAATAACAATGATTTGTGAAATGTTTGAAAATCTGCACACATTTCCACACAAAATTCGGCACTTATTACAGATTCTGTACACTGGCATTCAAAGAATACAAATAAGCTGACTTGGAAATTATTACAAATGGGTTCAAAAACCAGGGTTACAAATAAACCAGTGATAAATTATTAAGACTTGTACTGTTAGACTTCTAAGTTAGTTCAAACATCGTTTTAACGTTTAACACAAAAAAAAACTCTTAGGATGAAACATATTTAATTAGATTTAATATCCACCGTTCTTCATTGTCGACTGATATTTGACGGCCAGGTAAAAATTAGCATGTAATTTGTAATACGAATACAAATTACATTTCCTTTCCCAAGCCACATTTTCTCTCCAAGGCTAAAGCGTTTTTGTTTTGTTTGCATCACAAAGAGAAAGCAGGTTTGCATTTATTCAAAAATGTTGGACCAAAACGTTGCAAAGTTGGACCAACTTTTTGTGACTCATCGCTCCGAAACCATTTTAAGTTTTCTTGATGAGACGAGACCAAGAACAAGGTATAATACATTATAAGTATTCTTGTAACTTACGATATTTGGAGAATCTAATCCTTTGGGTAACTGCACCTTGATATTCTGCATTTCTCTCACTTTTATTTTCAACCTGGAAAGAAAAAAAAAAGAGTACATTTTATCAGGAGTGGTATAATGAAGGGGTTCCAACACAATTCTACATGTTTCACCGCTCGATACTAAGTCCTGACCCCACGCGGCCAGTTCTCGAACTAGTGGCTATTTCTGCTTTTGCGGGAAAATTCAAGTTGAAAATTTGTGCGTGAGAAACATCACTTGTGCCGGGAATACTCCAAGCATGTGTGAATTCCGCAAGCAGTTGCGCTTACATTACCTTGACGCAAGGAACGCGTCTTTCTTTCTCAAGCCAAGGCCGACTGAGTTAGAAATTGAGTGGTTTCCCATTTCGCCGAATCCAGGCCGACTTAGGAAGAAATTGAGTGGTTTACCATTTCACCGAATCAATGCAGACTGAGGTAGAAAATGGGTGGCTCCCGTTTCGCCCAATCAAGGGGGGGGGGGGGGGGATTGATGCTTAATGGCGCGTCGACAACGTGGTCATTAGCGCCAACCTCAGTCACAGTGCAGTGGTCCGGGTTGCCACTGCACCACACATTACCAATCAAGGTCGACTGAAGTAGAAATTAGGTGGTTTCCCATTTCGCCTGATCAATGCCAACTGAGGTAGAAAATGGGTAGTTTCCCATTTCGCCGAATCCCATTTCTCTGTAAAATTTTCCAAATTCCGCCGAAAATTAAGCCAAAATTCAAAGTCAAAATATTCGTCACAAATTTAGCATTAGAGACGTTAAAGCGACATTCCTACTGGGATGGAATTTGTGATTAGTAGCTGTTTCTAATTTCTAATGTTATATGTTTTGCCGCAGCGAACGCGGCAGCACGAGCGAGGCACGAGGCAGACAATTTGGGAAATCCCCTTTCGCCGAAAATTAATACATTGATTAAAATTCGGCAGAACTGGATTCCATGAAAGGGGTGTACACCGTCGAGGTGGTGTGGGTTGACCCTTTTCATACAGTTGTTACCAAGATCTTTGGACAAGCGGGAGAGTATGGGCTTTGTAACTATGGTTTGTAATATTTAATTCTTGTTGAGCCGTAGGTTTTCCTACCTGTTTAATCCTTATTTCACGTTTAATTTGTAGGTTTCATTCGTTTCACTTGGAGAGTGGCGTGGTAAATGAACGTCGCTCCAGCGGCGATTGGAAAGTGTCTGTTTATATGTGTATATGCGTGTGTTAAATGCTGCCTATGGACGTTTCCTTTTGGCTGTGACAGTATGGCTGAGCGGTCGGACCTCGACTTTTGGTTTCACAGTAGCTTGTTTATTCTCACAAGGCCAGTCTTAGGACACGTTTACGCTACGACTCGCCTTTGCATTCTCGCGCCTAGAAGCTAGGAATCACCCGAAATTCCAACATGGCGGCGGTTTTATGTCTGCCGCCTCGCAACGAAAACAGCAAATAACGTGAGTTCTGAAGCGTCGGGAAAATTACTTCGTCATGAGGAATTCTTTATATTATTGTCACGGCTTATAAGACTGCAATTACATATTCAAACGATGTCGGATTTAGCTAATCCAGGTAGCGATGTGACCATGGCAACGACACCTTTGCCATCGCCATCGAATTCTAGCTGCGAGAATCCAAAGTCGAGTAGCGGCGTAAATGCACCCTTACGTACTGACTGTTAATCGGCTTGTGTGATCAACAGTACAGGGACAAGGCCGAAATTCTCGCTGACGCCCCTTCAGAGTTGAGGCTCTTAATTTTCATTTGAAAGTTTATCCGTGTGACCATAGAATTCAGGAAGAAACATTTTTTTAACGCTTTCTAAAAAAAAAAAAAAAAGCTGTGGTTTTGTTCACCTCACAAGCCTTGTTAACACTTCACCTTGAGATTCATTGTTTATTACGTTTGTCACATACATCTTTATTTCGCGCATTTCTTTCTTTTTGCCAACCAATTCACGCTCTGAATCGCTTAATCCACCAACCGGAAGCTAATCAATTGGTCTTAGCATCCGGCCAGAGATCCTAACCAGCCTTGGCATATCTCATTCGAGAAATGACCGCTTGCGATCGTCGACCACAACGAGGAATGGAAAATGCCACTCCTCGTAAGAATAAAGCAACGGAAACGGCATCCATTTAACCAAAAGTAGCTAAATGAGTGTTTACAGCTCAGTGGCAAAAAAAAAGCTGCAAAATACCCAATACACTAAACAATAAAAGGAACTTAAACTTGTCCATTAACCCACTTTAAAATTAACTTAATTCAATTCATCCCATTCTTGGCTGGATTCCCACAACATCCAACAGCTGTCTTAGTTTCCACAGAGTCTTCCTTCTCCCTCCCCCCCCCCCCCACACTTTCTCCCACCCAACGAGACTTAGCATCACTTTGTCTTAATAAATACGCTTTCAATTCATTAGCTTTGAATTCGTTTTGGCTTAAGGCCTTGCTTTTATCTTCCTTAATTTGAGGAGAGAAGAGGATATTCATTTCTTAGCGCCACGCTAAACCAGAAACCCGCTGGAACGGTGGTCGGACTTTTCGTCCCACGGAATATTCGTTCCCGGGCTTTGGATGTTTGTCGGACTCCTGGTCGAAACCGTGGCGCCAGCAGACGAGAGGGGCAATTTTGCTAGGCAATTCCAATCGGAATTACTGGGGTCTTGTACATGCCACTATCGACATGAGCAAAAGGCATCACAGGGCCCTTTTCTTCCCGAAAATTTCAGGGTTGGCTGAGGTCAGGCTCAAACTAAACTAACTCGTCCCGGACTCTTCTTTTTTTTTTCAATGTTTTTTTTTTTTTGCATGATTCAACAGCCTACAGTTCTGATTGCAAACACACACGAATTTCGTTCTGAGTTATTCCGGTATTTCTGGTTGGGGAAGCTTTAGGATGATTTCCTAAATGTTGTTGGTTGATCGACGGGCGTAGCCCTAATTCTCGTATCGAGCCTGCATAACCCGTTTAAATGAATGAGTGCATTAGTGACCAAAGAAGACCTAACATTTCTTCTGATCGTCATGACGCTCTTTTTGCCGTTTCATCCATGAGAGCAAGCCGACTTTAACCCTAGACACGACTCGAGTCATGTGATTATACCATGACTCGAGTGACCCTCCCCATTTCTGACTGCGCACACCCGGAGTTAAACGAAAAGTCGGGGCCACAAACAAAAGGTTAGGGATAAAACAAGAGGTCTGGGCACAAACAAAAATGAGTCGGGGCCATAAATAAAAAGTTGGTGCCATAAACGAAAAGTCGGGGACACACACCAAAATCGGAGGACCTAAAAAGCCATTGTTGACTTAAAACCTTAGAAGAATGGGTGGAAGCTTGGAAAGATTTTACGGTCACGCAAAGTATTTGCTGCGAAGATCACGACATCTTGCTTAACATCGTTAAATTTTAGCAATCTTCTGGAAGAGAAGAAGAATGCTAAAATGAAAGAGAATGCTGAAAGAGAATGTGTAAAGTTCTCCGTGTAGTCCAGCAGTGAGTTTCCGGCAGTTCTGATTCTGGCACACTTTACGATGTTTATCATTCCCGGGAGAAGTGACTCGTCCGGCTCCTTCCCAGGTACAGATTGCCTGTTGCCAGATTTGTCATCGTCAGTTGTGCGAACAAAGTACGGTTCATTCTGGTAGCACCCATTTTGGGGGGCGAACTGCATTTTGGGGGACAAATTATTGTTCGAGGACGAAAAGTCCTATCTTGGTTGTAACACTCAACATCACATCGAAACCTTAACCTAAACCAGCTTAGCACACGTAACTTAGTTCGTCATTAATTACAGTGGCACCATCACCGATTAAAAGGAGAACGAACATACCATGGCTCCATCTAGCAGCGGTGATATTGTTAACCTTTACTGATGGCTCCCAGGTGCACGAGGACGTACCAAATTCTCACAAACAATAATAATTAAGAAGGTTGTGGTTTGTTTGTTTCGTTAAAAGAAATGCCGTTGTACATTCCTTCGCTTGGTGCACGCAAGTGCTAGATGTTGCTAGATTCTGCCTACTTTCAATCTGAGATAGTGCCACTTTAAGACGGACTAGGCTTACAGCATGTTGAAAAATTGCGATTATTGGTTTTGGGCGGCACTAAGTAGTTGTGGCCTAATAGAACGGCTTTGACGGAAACTTGCTAGAAAGGAATTCTATGCGATGCTTCCTCTTTTCTATGACGGTTTGTTCTGCATAAATTCCGAGACGTTCTTTAAGATTATTAACATTCCGGACATATTCTCGCAGCGGCAGATAACTCAGCTCTTTATTAGTCTTTTCTCCAACTAAAAGTTTTACGCTTAAACAAACACCGAAATTGAATATTATGTTTATGAAGACAATTATTAATTTCCTAAATAGAATATTAGCGGTCTTAAATTTGTCAGTAATGGACACGTGAAATAAATCATACGAAATGCTCTTGTGTCAAGCACAACGAAGGTATCAAGCCGCATCTTTGAGTCCTTTAATTAATCAATAAAGTAATTTTAGTTTTGTAAAGTATATTATCCGATTATGTTCAACTTTCCTTCGCGAAATCGTCGGGTGCGCAATTTGTCACCGCCTACTGCGTTGTGCAAAAGTTTGAAAGGTACTTTGTGTCAACAAAGTTGAAATTACGACATCAGCAACTGAATACGTTTTGATCTACGCATGCCAATTTTATCTAGACACACGCTAGTGTGTCGCACCAATAAGGCACCGATCGTCAGCATTCCAGAAACAATCGTAGCATTCAAAGGACATCGTAGTAGTAGCATGACATCACACAATAACAATGCATACAAGGCTGGAATTAGGTTGAAATCAAATGCTACAGCCACCTGACAAAAAATACCCCATACGGGAGCGACTTTGAATTGGCTTTAAATGCAAAATATCATCTTCGATAATGTTGCAAATGTGTGACTAGTAATGGCTGATGACTGGCTGGCTGTTCCGCCAACTCCTCGGTAATTAGTACCCTGACCCTGGCGTAACATAAGCCGTTCAAGCAAACAACCACCTCCTCACGCCCTCCACCGCAACCTGCCCCCCACCCTCCCCTCTCCCAGCGCTGGAATGCAAAGGCTGCTCGCCTGCTAGCTTCTGGCCGGAAGTCATGAGCCATCACCATCATCATTAAGTCTGCTCCTAAGCGATTATATAGACAGGACCCTTGCTGTCGCTTAGCTAAGTACTGAGAAGGACTTCAGATACAAAATAAAATTGGCACAACAAAACTACCAAGGGGTCAAGGTAGCCTAATGGGTACTCAAGCCAGCGTCCAGGTTCAAGGCCGACTTCATCTACCCCCGACATTTTTGGGGAAAGAAAGACCATGTGATGCCTCTGCTCGTGTCAATTGTGTCATGTAAAAGATCCTGGTAATTTCCGATTGCAATCACCGACCAAAGCTGTTGCTCTGGCGCCATGGCTTCGGCTAGGAGCACGTCAAACCGACATAGTGTCAGTAACGTCAGCAGCGGCTGTCGTCGTTGAATGCATATCCTCAGCTCTGTGACAACAGTATGAGACCCCTGGTATCGGCCACGCTGTGACGACGGCTACCTGTGTTGACCATCACTGCGAGGTGTTAACGTGCACACCAAAACCACCTACGTAAAATAAAACCGTGATCCGTAACAATCGAGCGAGTTGCACCAAAAATGCTACAACGACAAAAAGAAATTGGGTTTAGGCCTAACCTCCGATTCAACGTGAAAATATGAAGAAGAAAAAAAACGTGTGCTACCAATAGTGAAGAAGTAAAAAAAAAAAAATAGTGATAACCGAAAAGTTAAAAAAAAAGTCATCACACCAAACGACCAGAATTGGTAAAAAGAATGGTTGGGCCTTTCAAAGGAGTGATAATAACTGACGAAAACATTCGCAAAGTTCATTCCATCGGCTAAAGATGTACTTTAAGAATGATTAAGGTGTATTTTTAAAGACAATAAAAATCGACATTATATTTGTGTATGTTTCAGGGAAGTTACTTGGGAAGTGTTTTGCAATCATCCAAATCTTTGCTGGATGAGGGGAAAGGATGATGCATGAGTGATACGAGGAAACAAACGACAAACACCAGTTACAAGAAGTTGGGGAGGGGGGTTGAAACTGGTTGTGCGCGGTTGAGGAGGTGCCTATCTTGATTTTTGAAGCTGCAAGTTTTCCTGGTAATCTGATGAAACAGCAAACGAACCAGCATAATATTAAAGATCACAGAACACTACGTTCAGCGTGAAATGATGTCGAACTGACAAGTCAGCTATTGAGAGGAAATGAAGAATAAATGGGGGCGAAGAATTGTACCGACACGGAGTTACGTTAACTCCGGAATTTTCATAAACACTGACCCTTGTGTTGGACCCGGAATTATAGCAACTCCGGATTCGTAATTTGTTTTTTAAAGTGTCTGAATTGTAGTAACACGGATTTGTAGTAACACGTTTTCTGATGTTATATGTATAACCGCAGCGAGCGCGGTAGCGCGAGGCATGGGCGTTATTTAATCATCAATAAAATCAGGAGTTACGGTAACTCCGTGTTACCACAATTCCGGATTGTTTCCACCACGTTTAAAGCAAATCACGAATCCGGAGTTACTGTAATTCCGGGTCCAACACCGGGGTCAGAATGTAAGAAAATTCCGGAGTGAACGTAACTCCGTGTCGATACAATTCCGGCGCCCCGAATAAACGATGCATGTCTAAAGCCAAATTCTAATCAATTTGATACCAGTTAGCCAGTTTGAATATGCGATACAGCCATGATAGACAGATGCAGTTTTTATCTGATTTGATATCATCTGAACCGTGAATGAAAATTAGTCGAATTTCTCATAATTCATTTGTGTGCCAAGTATCATAAAATACTTCGTCTCCAAGTATCTTAAAATATTTCGACATTAACTCTGAAGTAGCCAAGAGATCGATAATAAATCATCTGCTTGTGTGAAAATCGCCAGTTAACTACGCAAGTTTGTTAATAATTGATGACTTCGTGATCGTGGAAGTGTAAAGTTTCTTCTAATACAACACAAGTACTTAAACTTAGGCATTGAAGTAGGTAATTTCCTGATCCTAACAAAGGTATATTTGTTAGGACCAGCAAATTATCTGCTTTATGCCCAAGCCAAGCTTAAGTACTTCTGTGGTATTAGAAGAAACATTTACACTTCCAACCATCACGAAGTCACCAATTAGCAAACTTGCGTAGTAGACTGGCGATTTTCACACAAGCAGATGATTTAGAAATTATCTCCTTTGCATGGTTGTAGAAGTGGTTCGAATCTAGAAAAAAAAAAAACAACGAAAAAAAGACAAAAAAAACCAGCCGAAGGAAAAAAGCTGTAGAAAAAATGCCGTGGGAAAAAGATGCAGAAAAATAGTTTTCTAGTGAAACTTTCTTTGTCTGCCTGGTGAAATTGGAAACAAGGCATGTGACCTAACCTATAACAACAACATACAAAGAAATTCGACAAAACAATTAGATTTAATTTCCGCAGGTTTTTCCTTCGACTTTTTTTCTGCAGCTTTTTTCTTTCGACCAGTTTTTCCAAGATTTTTTGTCCACGCACGCGTGGTTTACCCATGCCAAACTCTCCTAACCTGTAGGGCCTATTGAACTCCCCCCTCCCCCTCCCCCAAAACCCGTTAAAACAAAACCCGTTTGTTAATATCGTTTGCGGCTTACTAAACATTGAAATACCGGAGTACATTCTGGGACACCCTGTACAGCACAGTATAGCGTACGCGTATTGACCTTCAATTTGCAGTATTGACTGTAAAAATGACTATATGGGCCTCATATGGAACTCAACCATTCCCATAGCAAAGAACGATCAGAAGTTAACGAACAGAATGCCTAACCCCCTCTAGTAGCAATCGGACAAACTATAACTCTCTCCAGCCTGGATCATCGAAATACGTCTGGCCAGCAGTCAGTCCAAAAGTGTCCTAAACCTTTTTATCTTCTAATATTTCGAAACGATGAAGACCCCTTCCTCCCCAACCCCCTCAAAAGGAGTTATAGAATTTTATAGAATCTCTAGGGATTGCTATGTCATTTCGTCGGGGATAAGATTTCCGCTTAAATAAAATGAGTTGTATGCCAGTTGGTGGAAAGTAATCTCTGAAATGTCATCTGCTTTCTAATAAAACCGAGATGAAGTTCGTGAGATTCGGCAAAAATCTTCCGTTTGAGTGGACACGTCTGACAGTAAGTCGTAAAAGCAATAGACATTTTGTCTCTCAATATACGTATACCTATCTTTACAAAAAAACCTTATTCGAAAGCTATACCAAACCAGCCAAAGTTAGAAGAAATAAGGAGGGATACTTTCCTGAAATTGTATCAAAGTGTGCGTTCTGCTCTGATGTTAAAAAAAAAATTAATTTATCACCCCATCCCTTTTCATTAATGAAAAATAAAGAGTATTTACAAAGCCGTAATTCAATAAAACTTTTTATACCGAACAACAAATAAGCAAGAGGACTTAAATAATCAAAATTTGAACCACACAAGACCAGCCACACAACTTCAACAGGCATCATCGGGAAAAAAGAGGAAAAATGCACAAAATTAACAAGTAACTATTTTTCCAACCCTCGAAAAGCTTTTTTAAATGGAGTTTGCCTTCGTTTAGCGGGTTTTCTTCACAATTGTATTTACCTAGAGGGCAAAAAGGCAAAAAAAATCAAAGGGGAGGGCTTGTGCCCCAATTTTCCCAATGTAGGGACTGCCCCCACATTTATTTGCCCCACCAACATGTTGGCAGTCCTTCGTTGGGTCAATGTATTTCTTTTGCTAAATCTTCATACGTTGCCGTATTTCTTGGACCAACGAATTTATTTTTATGCTCCAACAGTATTGGCCATCCGTCTTTGAATCGACGTATTTCGTTTTCTGCTTTACCAATATGTTGGCTGTTCTTTGCTGGGCCAACGTATTTCCGCTTCATCAATAAGTCGGTCTAGTCATTAGGCCAATATCTCTCTCTTTCTGCTCTGCCAGTGTATTGGTCTTCCTTCATTGGGCCAACGTATTTGCTCCACCAGTATAGGGGAAAATGGTTTTTATTTCCCTCCAGCCTTTGGATAAACTTTATTTCGGATTTGTACACCGTCGTCTCATCTCATTTAAGGGCTAAAACGAGGTAAAATATCCCTAACGTAATCCATCTTTTTTCTTTAGTGATGCAGACAAAGCCCACACAGGCACTCTGTTGCCATGGTCACCAACTTTCGTGGTTAGGCTGCACAATCAAATCCAGAATTTCCCTTCCCCCTCCCCTAACCAAAACACCAGCTAAAACTCTAAAAGAAAACGCCAGTTCTAATGGAATCTTCACGAATCCGAGAAGGAAACTTGTTTTTGAACTTCTTTCCAATTTACTCCAAATGTATATTTAAAGCAATGTGACAAAAAAGCAGACAGAAGTTTAGAAGAGCCACGACTCATGCTCTGGTGAACTTTTTTTTTTTTTTTTTTACTTCGTTCGCATCTAAAGTATACGGCAAAAGCTGCGTTCGGAAATTGCATTGCGATCCATTTAGATTAACAACCCGAATAATGCGGGCCGGGCGTTCGGTTTGGACTGCTTTTCGTCGAATCTAAAATTTTAAGGCAAATCGATCGAGTCGCGACAAGGTCACGTCGTAAAATCGACATCTCGTATCACACGAGAGTGGGCGCGACAACGAGATCCAAGCACAGATGTAAACGCCATCTCTGATATTTCACATTTTAGATAACGGAAAAGATTTCGCACAAGCTTTTTTTTTTTTTCGTTTTTAATTAATAAAAGGAATGACTTGCACCGTATTTTTTTTATAAACCGTTTGGATATTTTTCTGGAGTCTAATTTCAAAATGAAATCAGAAATCTTTGCAAGTTGAGTTTTCGACGAATTTAATAGGAATGTGGTATTCGTTTCGCTATACTTGTTGTTGTAGGCTCTGACGTCATAGCCACTGCTGAATGACGTCATCGTTAGGGACCAAGGGGCTCGCGAGAGATTAGGACATCCAACGATTGAACACCGCAGTAAAGATGGATCAAAACGCGTTCCCGGTCAGAGTCGCTATGATTGGCTGCTTTTGTGCCCTGGTGTGACGTCAGGAGCCCGCAAAACCAAAAACTAAAGTTGCATTGGTATGGAAATGAAACTTTTAGTGGTTTTATTTTTATTATCGATATCGGCATTGGATCAGATCGGTTTACCCTTCATCGGTATCGGATTGGATCGGTAAAAAGTCATATCATGGCCGATCCATAGAAAATATTTGAGGTAGAAATTTTATGTTCGAACTCTTTTTTTTTCCACGCAATTAATGCACCCTTGTCAAGAAATGTCAAACTTATCAAAACAAAATTACGAATGTAACCTTGTCCCAAACGACAAGATCACTCTCAGACAAACAGACACGTAAAATCTAAATTTAGTCTATAGTATTCGACATCACCCACTTCGCTCGCTTGGCCGGTTACACGTGGCGCCATCCAGTGCCGCGTAAGCACACTGTTGCCAAACCCGTAGCACGTCGGGGAGAAATAATCAAGATGTTAATTATAATCACCTTACAAGTTCAGCAACGCGCAGCTATGCAGCTTACACTTCATAGTGCACTTTGCCTAAAACATGGCTGCCTGCCATTCTTCCAATTACTGCGTACACAAGAATTGGATGGATCCCACACGGGTCCACTGCTCACCCAGCTGAAACCGGATTGCACCTGTTTGTCAGTCACGTGACGTGACGCGTCAGGCTGGATCTATTGTTCTCAGCGCGTATAAAACGGCTGGCAGAACGACATATCACTAGGGGTTCAGACTGAACGGTCAGAACTTCTGGAGCCTACAGGGTCAGTTAGAAGGGTCATTCTCGCTGATGACTAATATGTGGTACTCTGTGTATTGTCCCCTAGCTATACAGTAAAGGGATGAATTGGAATTGAGATCTTGAACTTGAAACCACTCGCCCATTCCCCGAACACTTACACCCCTATCCAATGAACGTTATTGACTGTCTATGTATTTTTAACGACTGTAATTTGAGTAATGCAGTAGTCTTACCCGTGAATAAATGTAAGGCAGCATCATTGCGACCAAACACTGGTTGTTGCCTATGGTAACTAAAGCGGGCGGCCATCTTGCCCCGACAGCACAGCTAAAGCAAGCAGATGAAGTTTGGCAATGGATCAAGGATAGCATTTTTGGACGGGCGATTTCAAATCAGCTACGGATTGAAAACGTCATTTTCACCTCCATATTTTAGGGGTGAAGGTTGGGATGGAAGAAAGACATATGAAACACTCTTAGTCATTATCTTTTTTTTTTCATTTACTATTGCCTGATTTCAAGTCCTCTTGGACTGGCAACTGCTACTGTGTACTGCAATACAAGGTGTTAGAACGATCCCGTTTAGACCTCGTGTCTAGCAGATGTATTAAACGAAGGCTTTGGGTTGTTCAAAATGTTCGAATAACTATAGTTCAGCAGATTAATTACGGGCACTGGGGTGGGTTATGGTTTTCTGAAGTGATGCAAGGAATGTAAAGTTTGCTGAATACCAAATTGTTCGGCCCTGCGCCAAACAAATGCCAAACAGGTCGAATAACGAAATATTCGGCCCTGTGCCAAACAATGGCCGAATAGCGAATTATTCGGCCGAAAGTTGTACAAGTAGGCTAAATTAAACTTATGCTGTTGATTAAAGGAATACACATTAGTTGACCAGGTTTCCTGATGATCAACATGACGAAATTTAGGTAAAGTTATACAACGCGTATTTTCGCGTTTTGAAAGACTTACCTTCCCCCTCATAAAATCTACAGTTTCGTGTTAGGCCTTGGAAAAAAGGCAATCACCCATAATTGTTCCTACTTCTAGGAATGTTAAAAGATAATTCCTTAAAAAAACTAAAACCTAATACTTAGATAAACAAAATTACGTAAATTTATGTTAAAAAATTATTCGGCCGATTACCAACAAATCACACATGAATCGGCCGAATACGAATATCGTATTCGGCCAAAATCTTTTGTATTTGGTCGAATACCGAATATCATTATTCGGAAAATAAGTATTCCACCAATATCAATATTCGGCCGATTACCAAATACTTGAATTTTTGGCCGAATAGGTCGAATGCCGAATTCATCCTTAATTATCTAGCCACTCTGTTCCTTATAAACAAATTACTTTTGCGACTTTGAATTACTTTGGTTTTTTCGTTTGCTAAATAAATACCACCAACACAAAATAAGAATACAAAATAACACAATCTTGCATTTTGAGGACAAGGGTTGTCTTCCCATTTAAGGACAACTTTTAGCCACACTTCCGCGTATCATGATTCAACAAAATAATTGTTTTCTTACTTAAAAAAGTAAGATTTGGTTTAAGTCAGATTTTTTAAAATTAAGTCTTTTATTTTTATTTTTACTATTATTTAGTAATAATGAGAAAGTTTTCACTTTAGGCCTACCTAAGTGTTGAATTAAACAAACAATATTCAAACCAATGCCACACTATTCCATACCAGAGCAAATGAACATGGTCTGTCTACTGAGTATATATACGTACACACATTTAGTATAACATGGACGTACAGTGTGATTCGTAAAATACTGAAAAATGCCTCAGATGTAGGCTTATAAATCTTATTTCTTGGGGGTGGGGGCAGAAACTCCATGTTCTACATTTATGACGGTCTTTCTACTAGTACACTAAACTAAGGTAAGTAACTTGGATGAAGTCTTTTATAGGCCTATTTTTAATAATAATCATTAATTTATGAATCTTCGTGTGTTTATTATGCAGTATATTACATAGGTATTTTATACGTATAAAGAGGAGTTTGATCAGAATAGTGTGACACTTTTCCGTTAAAACTTTTCTTTACAGTTATGACACAAAATACACCACAAGACGTATAAGCAGCCAGTTGACAGACATCAGTTAGTTATGAATCGAGCTACAGCTACTGGCCGTGGCTCACCTACTCTTAACTCCTCACGTCCAAACTATTTCAAGGCTGATTTCACACTTATCAATAGTATAGGTTCTTCTATCGATTGGGAATACGAATTTTCTGACATCTCTGCTGAGGCTGCACTGGTCATTCTCGACGATTTTCTCACTGATGTGAGGAATTTTGTTGTTCCCTGCTCCTCTCTGCAGAATCACAAATCCTTGGGTCACTCGTGAAGTAAAAGCAGCAATCAACAAAAAGAAACACGTATGGGACCGCTACAGAACTAATCCGACTATAGCCAAAATAGCTATGCTGACTCTCGAGCTAGGGCATCCTCATCTGTTTTAGCTTCCAAACGTAGTTACAAGCAGAGCTTCTTTCAGATAGCAAGGCCAATCCTAAGAAGCTTTTTGCCTACTTGAATAACAAACACGCTTCTAAAAAGCCAAACTGCATCAGGGGTGCTAATGGAACCCTACTTCATACTGATGTTGAAATTGCGAATGAGTTCAATGGCTTTTTTTCACTCAGTTTTCCAAATTCCTCAGCCTAGCTGCAACACTCCTCTTCCCCCGAAGGGCCCATTCCCTACCAATCTTTCAATTTCTGCAGCCGTTGTTTATAAACACCTCTCAAAACTGCTACTTCTGCGGGGTCTGACCTGCACCACCCACTGTTGATCAAAAACTGTGCTTCTTCTCTTTCTAACCCTCTATCTATTATCTTTACTAGATGTATTTCTGAAGGTTCTTTTCCTGATCAGTGGAAAAAAAGCCACTGGTTGTCCCAATTCACAAAAGCGGCCCCACTTTCAGTCCTTCAAATTACAGGCCCATAAGCCTCCTTCCTATCTTTTCTAAGATATTTGAAAAATCTTTTCACCATTTCCTGACTGATTGGCTTCATCTGAATCATCCTCTTCACAATTCGCAACATGGATTCCGTAAAGGGATATCCTGCCTCTCTAACCTCCTTATTGCAACTGAGCACTAGACTTCTTACTTAGACAGAAAGATGGCTTGTGATGTCGTATATTTCGACTTTGCCAAAGCTTTTGATTCGGTTCCGCATTCTACTCTTCGTTCTAAGCTTCATGCAGCCAGGATTCCTGATTTTTTGTACTGCATTTCTCTTTTCTTATCTGGATAATCGCAAACAAAGAGTCCGTATTAGAAATACTCATTCTGAATGGGCACCAGTTATACTTGTGGTGTTCCCCAGGGTTCTGTTTTAGGTCCTCTCCCTTTTTCTGTTCTACATCAATGACCTCCTAGAGTCTCTAATCAGTCTCTGTCTTCTTTTTGCAGATGACCTTAAGGTGTATCGCTCCATTGCTAATTCTGAAGACCGTGTTCTGTGGCAACATGACCTTGACATATAAGTGTAAAGTTCTACACTTAGGACCTAATAACCCCAAACACACATATGTCATGGGGTCTACAGTGCTTCTTTCTGTCCAAGAAATTCGGGATCTTGGGGTTATTGTCGATGCCAGTCTGAAATTACATTCCCAGTTACTCGCTGCTTCGTCTAAAGCTAGACGCACTGGGGCAATTATCTTCTCAAATACTTAACATCACCTAGATCTACTATGTTGACGTTTGTCATCACTAATTTTGTTCGACCTCACCTAGAATATTGTATCCAGGCATGGAGGCCTTACTACCAGAAGTCGCTTCAACTCCTTGAGCGAACTTTTCGCTATTTCACAAACCGCTGTGCTTCCCTCTCTGCTTTATCTTACCATGAAAGACTCAAACTCCTCGGGCTACCATCCCTTGCTACTCGTTTTGACGGAGGCTATCTGTTGTTGTACACAATTCTAAATGGTTATGAGGGCCTCTATCCTAACACCTTCTTCACTCCTTCTCTTTCTCTTACCACCCGGGGGCATAATCTCAAACTTCAGCATTGATCTTTAAATTCAAACTCGAGGAAGGGAGTTTTTTCGCAAAGAGTTGTCTCCGGATGGAACGCCTTGCCATCTCATATTATCAATCCACCTTGTGGCAATGCATGGAAGGCACAATTTGATAATTTATTTTCGTAATCTTCTCCTGGGCATTACAGGCATAACGCCTTTGCCGTCTTAACTTAACTTACTTCTGATTCAAGAGTTGCATTGGGAATAGAAGTTTGGCATACTTTTCTACACATTTAGCCATTATCTGTATGCAGTTCGTAACAGAACTTAAAGTAATTTAAGTAACTTTTAAAGTTGATTTCTATAGTGTCCTCACAAGTAAATTTACATACTTACAGGGACATACCTTCTCATTATATTCAAGCTTCCTGTGCGAAATGGCATTTGCAACATTTACCCAAGTCTGAAGTAATGTTGCAAAACTGAGCCATACAGGAAAGCCAAACAGGAGGAATGTACCTTTAAAATGAAGCTGGTATAAATCAATGCTTTTATTTGTCGATTTAAATCTTGATTTAATCAATGTTTGAAATCAAACTGACTGAAATCAATCACAGGAGTGTCAGTTAACAACGACTAAACCTGTACTACCTAGCATGTAAGGAAAATATACGTATTTTAACTCTGCCCACCTAAATAAACAGGACGGGAAGCCAAATCGGCTAAAAAATTTGCAAATACAGATGCAAACTTATCTCCATTTCCTTTTGGAGTTGAATGTTAGACTGCTTGAGCGGGAATTGAACCCTCCATCTTTCAGGACCAAAGGTCGAAGCCATACCGTTAAGTCACACCTAGCCTGCGGTAGGACTTTGTCCAATCTCTGTGCCAGGAGGGGGGGGCTTAGAAATTCGAGTCCCTGCCTTTGTGTGCTATTTTTTGGACAAAATTTCACCAATCTTCACCTTTCGATGGTTTTTGCTTCAGGCAGGGACGGAGGGTGCCCCCTCCCTCCCCCCGCCCCTCCCATCACAACAGGCATCATTTAACAACTGTCTAAAATGTCGACATACCTCCCCCCCCCCATGTTCTCACCTAGGCTTACGTCATTGGGACCGTACGAGGCCAGCCAATCACGAAAGAGCAAGCTAACTAAATATGCGATTGCCAAAACATGAAAACAGCACTTACGAAGCATGTATGAAAAGCAACCATTCATATCTTACATGCTGTACACACAAAACATGACCTACTTTACAGGATCGATTTTTTTTTCTCCCCACATATTAAGCTTTTCGAAATACGTTGCTCTATTCAATTCACCATTTTCCTCTACCCATCCCACCTCAACAAAGAAGGCGACATGTCATTCACGTCGGTCGCCACCACACTCACAAACAGCGTTCGCGTCCCGGGCTGTGATACTACAAGCAAAAGCAGCCGGGCGGCCCAGAGTTTTAGCTCGGCTTCCTGGAACAACTTATCCTGGAAAGCCAATCAATGGAGCTGACAACTTCTGAGAAGCAACTCAGCTGTCAACCGACCCCCCTCCCTGACAAGTCACCCTTGAAACCGTCCCGTATACCACCACAACACCCCCTGGTGTCCGCCCTCCGCGGTGCAGCTCGCTTGGGGCCAGCTATTCTTAATATCAAGGACCGCCAATTGAGCCAAGCGGGATTTTTTTCCCCCGTTCCCTGTCACTCAATGTAATGTTTCCGAGAATATTCTCCGTTGGAAAGCGCTTCAACAAGTGGCCTCCTCTGCTTCTCTCGCTCTCTGCCGCACAACGTTGCCTACTAAACGCATCTGCAGCTTGCTGACCTACAACGATGCTCCTCGATCTCGTGCAGGTAATGTCTCCTTGTTTACCCTAGATATAGATAATCGCAATTGATGCATTTCGTATCAACGGGAATACTGCTGGCCTAAGTTTTGATGAAAATGCACTTAGGCCGTAGCCTTCAACAAGTTGGGCTTCACAACTTGTGATTTGAAAAAAATACCGTTGCAGATCTTGTGTACGAGGCTAAAATTTAACTTTAAAGCTAAGAAAAAGGGAAAACTTTCCCAGTAAGATTAAGATACCATACTTTTTAAACCGTTAACACTACAGACGTTGTGAAAAGGGTAAGGTGCTACGGTAAGTTTTCTAAACAACATAGGCAAATGACAAAAGAAAAACCCAAATTTAAATAAGCAATTTTTGTTTTATTTCTATCATTTGCGAAAACTTCGTAAGAGTCTCTCCTTGATAAACCCTCCCTCAATGAGTCTCACACCACCCAAAATGATGTACGCATTGGGTTTTTCAGAAATTTGATAGTGCGAAAGATTCTAAATTGCCAAGTGATTGTCTGCGGCTCATATACGTATCGCTACACTTGTATACAACACTTTTCATCATGTAGAATCACCTTATTTGTTTTCCAGTTTAACGCTACGCTAGCTGACATGATTACAGTGAGAGATTCGGCCATGGTCGACCCGCCGGCGCCCCCCGCCCCGGTCGTCCAGCGGTCATTTTTAGTAAGGTTTAGAGCGTAAAGCCGCAGAATACCGTCCGAAGCCATTAAAATCTTCCTAGAATAACATTGGGTTTTTCCGTCACTTGTTTTATTGCTCACCTGGTCTCCTCCTCCCCTCCCCCTCACTTTACTACTCCTTTACCTTTTTTTTCCCCCCCCCCCCCCCAATAAAAAACACCCGTTTTCTTAACATCTTAACATTGCTTATGGTTGTAAATTTCATCCTTTACGGAACAACGTGTAATGTTTTGATATGGAGTTAGTAATTTGTGTATTCTCACGTTTTCAAATAAAGTTTATTAATAGGTTATGATTAAAGAACGAGCCGTCCACGCTGAAGCCGTTTAAAGGCACAAAGAGTTAACGTCAACTATACCAGAGTTGGGTTGGAATCTGAGCAAACAATTTCCTCAACCCGCGCCATTTGATTTTGAATTCGTCTTCTTTACCTGGTAATGATTGATTGGTTTGAATTATTTTTGACCTAAAACATACTGCTTCACAACACAATCCTTCGAAAATGGCTAAGTAAAGACTAGACTTCTATTTGCAAAAATACCAAAATAAAACAAACCAAAAAGGCGAGTCGTGATAATAAATTATTAATTATTTTCAAGCTGTTTGATAAGGAAAGGTTTTGATAAACAGTCATTCATAGTAATGGCTTTACACACTTTAACCACGACTAACGACCACTAGTACTGTACCTGTAAAACACTCTGAACTAAAACAAAAGTTTAGGCTCGATAAAACTCGATCAAGTTCATTAAAACCCGGAAAAAAACAAAAAAAAACTCGAAAAAACAATTAAAACCCGAAAAACCCAGATGGGTTGAATTTTATTAAAAAAACTGAGGCTTCTAACTTGCTAACAAACCTAAATTCATCCAAATAATCTATGTATTCATGGTAGCCTATGTATTGTAATATGGTGTTATATGGTGTAATCTAAATTGAGATAACCCGTATTTAAAAACAACGTTGTAAAGGCTAAAAAAAACATGTTTTAACCGGTGTTTAGTTTATCCCCTTCGAAGGCAATGTGTTGTTTATCGCTAGGGGGGGATTAAAGCTAACTGGTCACTAAATAAAATCGTTGCAAAAAAATTCATCTCAATTGATGAAATCTTGCAGTGGGCCTATAAAAGATTGGATTCGAGCTTTACGGAGATCTTATAATTTATTTAATTTCTTAGTAGTATTTAAAATCTCGAGGGCAAGTAAGTTTTAAAAGAACCCGTACAATACAGGACGATTTTCACAAAGTACATTGCTGCTGTAAAATTCCAAGGCAAACAGTTTTTCAGTAAATTATGGTACAGGTGCAAAAAATACTAGGAAACTAGATTGTTTTGTCTGTATTGGAAAAGTTGTGAAACCTGATATTTTTATATGGCCTGTCAGCAATTCGAACAATAGCTCTCGAACCACCAGTACTTGACGACCTGTCACGCCGCTAACTTGTCATCAAAAATAGAACCGCAGTACCGGTAAGCCGTCTCATTTCATTAGGCTGTAACTCTATTTTTCAAATACTATTATTACGATTATTACTATTCATTTTATTTTGTCTCAAAGAGAAACTATACATCTAAGTTGAAAATGTATTACAATTAAAATAATTTACTTTTACAATTAGGAACAAATTAGTGTATAAAATAAAATAAAAATTAAATAAAAATAAAAATTTAAAGCACAAGATAACGAAAACAAAGATGAATCCTTCTCGATCAAACGTATAATAAAGTAATAAAGCTATTACAAGACAGTCCTAAGGTTTAAGAGAAATACAAATCAGCACTAAAGGCACAAAATAACATTTACGTATTAGTAATTACTCTGAATTTTTGCTCAATTTAGCCAAAACTACTCAAAGTCGTAAATAAACTGGCAGCTGGTTAAAAATTGTTGTTGTATAAAAACTTCTTGTTCCGTAACTTTTTTTTTTACCAAAGGAATTTCGTATGTAATGATTTCTTCCCTCAGATCACTTTTTTTTTTGAAACGACACGTCCACTATTTTATGGTATTTATTAAAGTAACTGTTTGAATAATTGTATAGTTTCTTAGTTTTATTTTTTTATTACAAAAAGTATCGTGTACTTTGTATAAGTCTGTAGTCGAAGTATCAGACTTCATTTTCCATTAATAGATTTATTTCGTGTTCTTTGAAGTCTGTCTATTATAGGTACCCTGGAGCAATTCAACTCCATACCGATACGACTGGTGACCAGGATGTCAAAAACAATTTTCTTACGAATTAACATACTGCAATGTATCTTTTTCCCAAATTTGCCGATGCTACGGGTTTGCACGTTTTAAATTAACTAGCCTCGTCCAGGGCGATAGCTAGGATTTTTAGGGGGGTATGGGGCAAACTGGTAATTTTACGCCCCCTCCCCAGCATGAGAAAAGAAAAGTACAGTGTCGAAAACGATAGAAAAAAATTTTGAAAAGTGAACTTGGGTATGTATAAGCTCTCTCATACCCTCTTGTCTTTCTTGGGGCCCCCCCCCCCCCCCGAAAGCTACGGTCCTGGCCACGCCCATTAAATTTCTGACTTTCAATTGTGTCTTGTTTTTGTTATCAAGGGTGTGATCGAGTCATTACGTGTATCGTGGTGTGGGCGAAAATTACCTTTATCTTTAAATTAAACGTGTGTTTCCTGGTATTCAATATTAAATAATGATGTGACAGAAAGCTTGCATCAGTATTTAATCCTCAACACCAGAAAACACACGGTTTAATGTTAAACAGTTATGGGGTTTACTGAGTGGACAACATAAACCCTTGTTTTAGCGCTGCGGGCGAAGAAATTCAACACAAAACAGTTCCCTCAATAGAGAATACCTCAACATTATTATACCTCTGACTAATGTAAACTGTGTAAACAATAAACTACAAACAATACTAGGAGGAAGAACGAATGACAACAAAACGCTGAGGGCTCCAGCACACAATCCACCTCCCCTTCGCCCCCGAAAAATAAATCTCTACTTTTGCTACAAATTCAGATGGGCAGATCATTACCTTGTTGCACTAAAAAATCAAATAATCAAACTTCTGCCACGCATTTCATAGCAGTGAATGTCACTTAAATTTTAAAATAAACGTCACTGAAATTTGGTCCAACATAAATTGTAATGGAATCTCAACTGCTACTTTCAAAAAGTTTACGAAAAAATTCAAATCATAAAAAGAACAAAAGCTACAGTTTAGACCTACACAAAAATACCACACACATAAAAAAAAATTAAAAATTAAACAATTAGCGATTACCAACAAACTCAAGTCATCACAACACTTCAGCGCGGTGTAACGAACGTAGTGGTGCCCGTCACCCCTCCCCCCCCCCCGGCCCCCCAACAAAAAACTTTGCAGTGTGGATACGTGAATTCTCTGGCTTCTATGGGGAGGCCGATGGGGAGTTGGAATAGCGACCCTAAAGGGAGAAGATATTTCCCGCATTTAAAAACAACGTTGTAAAGGCTAAAAAAAAAAGATATTTTGTTTTGTTATATTTTTTTTCCAAATCCACACCACCCCCGCCTCCTTAAACTGCCAGTGAGGAGATTGTATCTATCTGTCGTGAATATACCGTAATGCTATGTGAAAATACTTGCTCTTGAATTACTCCACGGCAATTACATATTTTGTAGGCCTATATGCTCGAGGTATCTGGTTAAATTATTTCGCTATTTTCCCGTTAATCACACATTGCTTATAACTCATTGTATCCTCATGACTACGTTGTCTCCTAAACCTATCTCATGCTTACAATGAATTTAAACTTTCGAACTATTAGTCGGTGTGGTTACCCGGGGGGGGGGGGGGAGATGAGGCTTAATGGCGCGTCGACAGCT
>JAHWFP010008458.1:7898-18632 GCA_023313725.1 Lithobius niger | reverse complement strand
AACGAACGTAGTGGTGCCCGTCACCCCTCCCCCCCCCCCGGCCCCCCAACAAAAAACTTTGCAGTGTGGATACGTGAATTCTCTGGCTTCTATGGGGAGGCCGATGGGGAGTTGGAATAGCTACCCTAAAGGGAGGAGAGATTTCCCGCATTTAAAAACAACGTTGTAAAGGTTAAAAAAAAAAAATATTTTGTTTTGTTATATTTTTTTCCAAACCCACCCCACCCCCTTCTCCTTAAATTGCCAGTAAGGATATTGTATCTATCGGTCGTGAATATATTGCAATGCTATGTGAAAATACTTACTCTTGAATTGAGCTCCGCACGTCAATTACATATTTTGTAGGCCTATATGCTCGAGGTATCTGGTTAAATTATTTCGCTATTTTCCCGTGAATCACACATTGCTTATCACTCATTGTATCCTCATGACTACGTTGTCTCCTTATCATGCTTACAATGAATTTAACTTTCGAACTATTAGTCGGTGTGGTTAACTTGGCTAATAGGATTGACCTTTCCCTGGTTGAATGATATCACTACCTTCAAAGGCCGATCGTTTTTGAAAACTTGGCGGGTTTTTATACCAGTTTTGGTTTTGGGTGGATCTCATGCTTACAATGAATAAAATACGTATTATGATATTTAAGTTTTTACAAAACAGCTATGCTAATCCGTTTACGAGTTAACAATAACATTTTTAATGTTTTATTGTATAGTTCTCTTTTTGAAGTCCTTCATTGTCAATAACAAAGCTAGTCCCAAAATTCAAAACTACAGGTTAAGTGCTGACAGTTTAATTTATCAGACCACCTATTAAATATTTTATAGGCCTACGTACGAGACGTATATTTGTCCTGTCTTATTCGCCCATTTTGTAACAAACGCTCCTGAAAACAGTAATGGATGTTATTCCCCTAAAAATGTAGAACTAACATTAAAAAAAAAATATTTTCATCTAGCTAAGAATTGAATAAATTATGCAAAACTGACACCTCTAATTCGTTTATGCGCTGAAAACGTGAATAGTTAATAACTATAGGCCTAGAAGTAGCGGCAGTGGTGACGAGGCTATAGCATAGCCGATCGTTGAGCTACCTGCAAGGTACATTGGCTGCAAATATAGGTGAACAACAACGGCGTCTTTAGTCAAGGCAATGCTTAAGAGCGGAATTCTTAGGCCTAAACAAAATTATTTTATCCACTCCCTTATGCAACCAAATACACAACACGGTTATAAATCGGAATAGAAATGATTCCACTTGCTATAAACTGCCGCAGTTGCCAACAAATCCCCAAAATTGAGCATTTTTTAAGCGTAAGAAACCGGCATACCCAAAGCATTGGGCAGAAATCGTACAAGTATAGTTATGAAAAATATTCTTCATTAAATTTTATAATACAACTGAAAACACATGACGCATGGGCGAGTAATTGTCATCTTCAGTTAATTAATATTTGTTAAGTTAACGAGATCATACAATATGGAAAAGCTAAATGTAGCTTCGGTCACCATGGAACCATGGATACTGGACGTACATCCTAGCAGTGGGGTGACCAACGCATGTTGTTGTTGGGCGGGTGTCTTCCCGTTTCGCCTAAAATTTTCCTCGTTTTGCCGACCGTAAAAGGGGAATTCCGTTTCGCCGAATCAAAGTATTCTGTAAAAATGTAACTAGAACATTTCTAATTGGAAGGAATTTTTGTTATTAGTTCGGTTTTGATGGTATATGTTTAGCTGCAGTAAGTGCGGCAGCGCGACGAGGCTGATACAATTAAAGAGACTGATATAATTCGGCGAATTGGGATTCGGAGAAACCGTTATACATCATTGAGGGGGGGGGGAGCCAAAAGTAAATTAAAATAAAAGATAATGGAATCCGAGAATCTCGCTAAGGGTCTCTATAGGGCGGACGAGAGACGCCCCTGGAGAAGTGTAAAAAAACTTGAATAACAATTTGATCGCCATCGAAACGTCACAAAAAAAGAATAAAAGGCAATCTTCAAAATGTGTTCCACTTTATTTTTACTTTTGTTTTATTATTTTCTACTTGTAAAACCGCAGTACAAAACTTTTACTCTACGTCGCACCTCAAACCCCCCCCCCCTCCCAATCCCCCTTAATTGGGGGTAGGGTGCTCCACGGGCTTTGGCTTTATATTCATTGGCGGCAAGCGCATTCTGATGGTCTCTCAAATTCATTAAACGAGGACATTTGTTTTTGCCAACATTTTTTTTTATTGGCTAAACGGAGCCTGAAACTCTAAAATGGATAAATAACCAACTGATAAAATTACACAAATTTTAGTTAATTAAGGATTATCAAACCAATTCAAATATGACCGGATGTATTATTTACTTCATCAGGTAATTCAAATGCGCAACTTTACATTTTTAAAACTACTGCAGTATTGCATGAATACATTAATATGCCCTACACGCTGTTAAAACAAAATGAAATTTTAAACTCTCTTTTCGAAAAGTTTTTAGTTTCCATTAACAATGCACTTTTAGGGCTAGGGAACAAATAAACGCATCATGAGCTAGTTGATCAATAATGCAGTAACCCTGTACATAAAAAATTTACCTTGCCGAGGTAAACAGACAAAGTTGTCAAAAAAGCTCAGCAAGGCCTACAACCCACGCCGTGCTTCAAGTTAAGTTATAATGCCTTACAAACGCAAACGGATAAAGGGATGTCGAAAAAAAATTTTAATATTTTATTTTATTTAAGTACTAGAGGAAGCTCACCAACTAATGGAAACCCGACCTATCAGATTTTTGCGCATCTGGCTAACAAACGCTGATTTTCGTTCGCTTCGCTCATTCAATCAGCGATCCCAATCCGAATACAAGCCCTTCTCCGCACCCGATCTCCAGGCACTGACATTTGAATATATATATATATCTATGGGACATAAATAACTTGGCTTTCGCAGCCCCGCAGCTTTGGCATTTTTTTATGGCAAAGACCGAAAGTAAATCTCCGACAATGCCTCTCGTATTTGTTTTCATTTACAGAAGTCTTATCGTTGCCGATTACTTTGCAACGTAGCAATAAGCGTCGTGCGCCTCAAGTTTAAAGTGGTTGTTAAAGTGATTGTTAGATTATTATTGTTGCCGGCCCACTTTGCGTGGCCTTTTCTAATGTTATCGACCTTTGTTTTATTCGCCCGTCATCCAGGATTGTTATGTTAGATTGTTTGACTTGTCATTATAAAAACAAATATTTGATGGTAGCAATGTTATTTTAAAAAACAAGTATGGCCTGAAGGAGTTGAATTTGTGGTGGACTGGAAAGGGGACCCTGAAAAAGTCCCAGTCGGTCAACCCCCTGCGATAATCGGAGCATTCCCGGCCGACTCTCCGGATTTACCCTATACCCTTAAACATCGATAGTTAATTTGGCCCGTCCACTCGTTGTATACCTGTTTCGCCGAATCCCGTTCCACCGAACTTTAATCAGTGTTTTAATTTTAGGCGAAAGGGGAACTCCGTTTCACCGAATCATTTTTTCCAAATTGCCTGCCTTGTACGCTTGCTGAGGCTGAACACTAACATCAGAAACCACAGCTGATCACAAATTTTTCCCGAGTCGCAATGCTTTAACTTCTATCTTTTGAAGAATATTTTGATTCGGTGGAACGGGATTCTGCGAAACGGGAAATTTTCCCTTTAAGCCACATTCAAAGCGGGGCTTAATTTCCGGCTAGCTGTGGTTGGCCGTTTTGTCAACAAAACCTGCCCTTGAAGGGGGTGCAAAATTGTAGGCAAAAGAAGAATCCTGTTTCGCGTATTGTGCAAACTTTTGAGTGAGTAAACATGTGAAATATATGCACTTTGTACAACTTTTTTTTGCTTAACTTTCGTATAGACTTTTGTGCGCATATGCACAAAAGTCTACACAAAAATAAGCTCACCCCTCTACAACGCACTGCAACAGCGATCTCTATTATATAATCTAAAAGTAGTCACCATTCCAATTGTAGGTCAAAAATGTGTTAGCGTTTAGGCCTAGTTTTAGATTTTAGGTCTAATTTTCAGCTTTTAGGCCTAATTTTTACCTGCCGTTTTAATTCCGCAAGTGGCAGCTAACGGAGAACTGGGTTCCAGAGTAGGCCTATTCATTCATGCAACACGTTGTCGAGACGGCAACGTAATTTTAGGGCTAGCGTGTGTTGGTAACGGATTCCTTTTGTTTTATGCGGTTACATGTTTTCCTGTAATGGTTAAACGCGGCGATCAAATGTTATTATTTCATTGAGTTACGCCGCGAAAGCCAATTAGCTGTAAAGAAGCAACGATGTGTTAATTTGCCCTATTTTGTAAAGTTCACTTGAGCAGAATTGAAAAAGGCCACGGACATACGGACAACGTCATTGCTATCTTCCCAATTTTTCTGAGTCCACCCCACTTCAGGGTTTATATATGTGCTTGCAAATCTTACGAGTCCTAATTTTTTATTTTAAGTGCTTTATGTAGTATTTTGAAAGTTTCTTTTAACTTCCTTACCAATTGATTAAAGCCTCTGCTGGTAGTTTTTGTTTATGTATCGTTTCAAGTTTAATTTATTTTCATAAAATCAGAATTGGAAGCTAAAACTCGGAACTTCTATGCTAAGTTCGTACGTTCGACAATTTAGATAAAAAATCTTGGAAACGTGAGAAGGCAAGACTGTATTGTAGCCTTTTAATACGAAATTATGTTCAGATCTGTTTGCCATAGTTTTTTTTTTTTTTTTTATGGCTATGTCCACAGTCAGAGTCAGCATACCAAAACGAAACTTGTAAGGATTCACCTGCTAAGCTTTTCGGCCGTGTGAAGTCGTGGTATGAAACGCCAAGCTCTTTCGCCACGTTAAATGAAATGTATGAAATTTGCTTACAGCGCAATTTTAAACTATTTCATTTAACGTTTGAAATCTTAGTCGGTGGTATTAGCTTGGCGAAAAAGCTTGAACTTTGATATCACGACTTCACACGGCCGAAAATCTTGGTGGGAATCCCTAACAAGTATATTTTTTGGTTCAAATTGATGAAATCCATTTTTTTCTAAGCAATTATGAGACGGAAAAGCCAATCAAGCTTTCTGGTCCATTTTTTTTTTTTTGGGGGGGGGGGGGGGGCAACCCCTAATTTGTATCCTTTTAACACGAAGTTTTGTTTAGGTCTGTTTGCCATATATTTTTTAAGGCAGTGTCCACAGTCAGTACTATGTATTAAATGAGACTAATTTGGGGTTAGTGTAAAGATGTTTTGTCCATGTAAGCTTCCCATAGTTCTTTATACGTCAGCGTGTAAAGTCAGTATTACGTACGGAAGTTACTGCGTTTTTATTGGAAGGAATTTTCGGGCAGGTAAGCTTGTCATAGTCATAGACTTCCGCTGGAAGAATGTGCGCTCATGCCTAAGCAATTGCAGCTTATAGATAAGATACAGATAAGAACAGTGCCGGAGCAAGGCGTTTGAGCGCACTGCTGTATAACAGATTGCTTCCCAAATCTACCCAAAAATGAACCCATCACGGTACCACAGAGATAATGTCAACACACTGAAAACACACAAATCTGACATGTAGGTTGGCAAGAGAGAAAAATATTTGTCTATTGAAGGATTACAATTGTATTTAGTTTATGACAGAGGTGCCCTCTGATCGGCAAGAAAACTAACAAGAACATGAATTTTGCAAGAGATATTTAATTTTCGGCCCGGAATTTGGACCTCTTCGAAATGAAAATATGAAAATAGTAAAAAAAAAGTGGGAGCTGCCATATTGGATTATTTTCCAACATGGCGGCTGTGTGAAGTCCACAATTTGTACCAGCTCCAACTTTTTTGAGTGTTTTAACATTTTTATTGTGAACAAATCCAAATACCGGGCCGAAAATTAGGTATTGTTGCCAAATTCATGCTCTTGTTAGTTTTTTAGCCAGTCAGAGAGCACTTAATAAACTACTGCTGCAACTCACAAATTAATTTTTCAAGGCCAATTTGCCAAAAAAAGCATTTATTAAAGTTCAACAACTTCTTCAATTTTGTTTTTGGAGAGATACGCAGCATTTTCGGCGCCCTTTCCCCATTCGGCACCCGGGGCGGCCGCCCCCTTCGCCCCCCTCTTGCTCCAGCACTGGATAAGAATAGTTTATTTCACACAAAACAGGTTGACAGAAGGATACCAAAGTACCACTAACACTGTGCTTGACTTGCTAAACATGCATAAAAGGTTAAAACACACTACAAAAATCTATATGGCGCCACCGGGTGGACATTTTAACATTAGATTTTTTTTTTTTTTTTTTGGAGCGGAGCAAGACCGAAGGCCGAGCGAAGCGCCGCTATGACGACACTCCAATGTAATCTTAGACCGCGCATCACGCTAAAACCACACGGACTAGCCAAACCAAAATTTACATGAAGCACGGGTGTCTGGACCAAGTTTATCAACAAAAAAAAAAAAATCCGAAATGGGGGTTGAGGAACCAACCATCAGGGTGACAAAATGGCCAACGATCCAACCACAATGAAATCCTAGTTGGTTCATGACGTCATCGTTTGTTTATGCAAAGTTTATTTTAGGTCTTCAAAAGTGATTGTTGATGATTAAAACGCGGCACACTAGCAGACATGTGTCTGTTAACTAAACGCTTATTTTGTATTAACCGATCCCGATTACCAACAGATATTTACCGATCTGATCTTCACTGATATTTACTGAAATCGGGTTCGGTAGAAAACCCAGATAGATCGGCAATAAACCAAATTGCTTTTAGAACTTTAGGATTTTATTTTTATTATTTTATTTTCATTAAACGTTGATAAGCTTCGTTAGAAGAAATAAATACTAAAATGTTGAGGGGGAAAAAGTGCTGGTGAGCTTGTCCTTTTGAAAAGGTCAAGAAACTTTTTTGTCATCAGTCCTTTTTAGTACTTTTATGATTGTGCAATAAGTACTTGTATATCGAAAGAACTGGTACTTACAAGCAATGGCGTGCACGGGGGGGGGGGGGCAGGAATTCCCCCTGGCCTTTTTGGAAAAAATGCCCTTTTTGAAAAAAAAACGAGGCATAGAGCCCTAAAAAGGGCAAAAAAAAGCCAAGCCCAAGAAAAAGGCCAAAATAGTAAAAAAAAAAAGTGAGAGTGACAAGCAAAAAAAAAAAAGGCAAGCCTCGGCGTGCCTTTTCACTGAAAGTTACCCCTGACCTCTTGGAAGTCTGTGCCAGCTACTGCTTTTATATGTATTTCTAAGTCCTTGAAATATTCCATTTAGCTGAAGCTGGTCCGTACGAACCTGGTCATTTACTATTTTTAGGTTTTTTTTTGCTTTTTAAATTCGAGGCTGAGTGACGACTTCTTAAAATAACTATAAAGCTAAATCCTTTGTCGCGGCCATAAATTCCGAGCCTTAAGTTTTGATTTTCCAAGAATATTTATTTTTTTCTCTACTAAAGAAGGGAACAATCGACCCTTTGTTGCGTGTGCTTGAAAAAGCTTAGGATATTCGCAATTCGCCTCCGTGGTTCCGTAAAAAAAATTTGAACTCTGTGAAAGCAAGGCTTAAAATTTCTTGGAATAGAAGAAAATACACGGACGCCTCTTGAAAAGGCGTTCTTTGTAATTTTAAGACGAGGCGGGGAGTCCTTTGGCTGCAAGTAGACACGCAAAATCTCACTCTAATTACAGCTTCAGATCCGTCCTCGTTATAACAAACAGCCCTGAGCTAATACCATCACTCCCCGGGACCTTGGGTCTGACTCGTTTGCCAGCTGCGAATGAAAAACCAGATTGAGAAAGGGTATACGCGATATGTTGAAAACGTTTGAGCATATCCCTGAGCACTTTTAACGTTTGAGCACTTTCCTCTCGCCGCTGTTACCACAGCTTACCAAAGTAATTCCTAACAGAGGGGTCCAACAAAGACTGAAATCTCGTGCGCTCTCCGATTTTGGATCTCCCAATCTGTGTGAAATCTGCAAATCATTGAAAATCTGCAAATCTGTTTGCAATTTGCTTGCAATCTGCAAATCAAGTGAAATCTGCAAAGCTTCGTAAATCCTGCAAACCATAGGAAATCAACACGAAATTTGCAAATCTGCTTTCAAACCTACACATATCACTGCAAGTCATCAGATCTTCAAATCTTCATGAAATCCACAAATCCAAGCGAAATCTTGCAAAGCCGTTCAAGTCCATACGCATCTTGCAAATTTGTGCAAATCTTGCGAACCCGTACAAATCCAGAATATCCGTATAAATCTTGCAAATCCGTGCCAATAAACAAATCTAATGTAGTGATTTCGAATTTGTCAATCTCGTACGTTATTTCCGGGTTTGTGGAGCCGCTCGACTTACACGCGGTGAAATTCAAGAGCCCTATGAAGCAACGAACGGACTCGGGGTCTCCAGAAGGTGGTTTTTACACTGACTACCGCTCAGTTTACGTGTTATCCCCCATAATGCAACTTTTAATTTAAAAAAAACAGAAGCTCTGGTTGGTGGAGAGTGACGTTTGAAAGGAGTTCGCGTTTTTGGTTGGTGTGGATTGCCTCTCATTGTTTGCTTGCTCTACCGAATTTTTCTTTTTGAATTTTCGATTCCTGATTTCTGCTTTTTTTTTTTTTGAATTTGTTACCAATTCTGTGAATTTTTTCACCCACGGTTGATCTTCCTGATTCCCTTTTGTGTCTTTTTGTAGTTTGCTTTTTCTTGCGCATTTTTATTCTGTGTTTTTTCCATGTATTGGCACAGCTCACGAGGTTTACTCAAGCTGCGCATTTTTTTTTTTTTTTTGCTGTAAGTAAATAAATAAAGATGGCGGCGGACCTCCAGTTGTTCTTCGCTAGGATTATTAATATAAACTTAATTAACGAGTCACTCAACTGAAAGAGTAAATATATTCATTCGGGCGGTATATTTACGTTAATCTGCATAGCAACGTCATTGGCAACGCAACGATAACGGTGAGTGTAAGATGGTGAGCATAGGTTCTGCAAACACTCCTTTTGTAACATTAACCGCCATTTTCCTCACTGACGCTTCAACCCACTCTGTTCCAAAACTATTGACCCGTGTTTTTTTTGTCTTCGAACAATTTCTTCGGGCCTCGTTTCATTGCAGAATGACTCGTTTCAAAATACGAAAACAGCAATCGCGATAGTAATATTTAAAATTAACCGCTTGAAATTCGATTACAACACGTGTATTTTTAATTTTTTTATTTCGTAATTTTACGTAACCGTGAAACAGCATAAATAATTCGTTCAAAAAATTTGCAACAAAACCGTTATCACTACGAGTAGTGGTTAAGAGTTTTTCAACGATCTTGTTGAAAATGGTTGTGCACCCATAGGCCTCTTTATCATCTTGCTCCTTTTTGATAGGCTACACTTTTCGTAGTGTGCTAAGATGAGTAACAAGTCCTGTGTTTCGTTTTGACATGATTTTCATTTTGATCTTTTTCTGGTCTTTCCAGAACCATGATCCGGTTCTACAGTCACAAAATTCAACCAGCTGAAATATTTCTTACAGCCTGCCACGTTGGCTATTTAATCCGAACACAGCAAAGTTTATTAAACTAAACTGTTCAGCTATATGAAAGACAAAAGGGAATTGCAGTATACGGTAAATTACTAACCAACCCGTCAAGTTTAGTACATCAGTTTAGTTAGCCAAAAATAAAGTGAATGTATCTAAAACTTTATTTAAATCATGAACTAGATTTAACATTTTTTCAAACAGATTTCCACTTTAAAAAAAATCTGATTTAATGGGTTTAAAAAAACCAGGGTTTTTCTGAAAAAAAACTCTACCCACGTGTTTTTTTTTTCCTTCAGATTTTGTCAGATTTCTCAGGTTACATCGGGATTTTATCGAGTTGTATCGAGCCTAATTTGGCTTTTGTTTTAGTTCGTGCGTGACTGTTTTACAGGAACAGTACTAGTGGTTGTTAGGCTTAGTTGAGGTAGTAACATAATTATGCCACCATAAATGTAAACGCCAATTTTAAACAAAAACCTTTTCTTTCAAACAGTTAACACTACAGCTTGAACATAATGGGGTTATGTAGGTTAACTGTTGCTTGTGTTTAGAATCTAGCCACAGGCGGGATGATATTTAATACAGAGGTGAAAAAAATCCTCTAGTGGGTTTTATTGTAGGTTTTTTTCAGGTAGGTTGAAACAAAAAAAACCTGCCGATCCAAAGAGTTTTTTTCGGGTAAACCCTGGATTTAAATCGGATTCATTTTAACCCCTCCACTATGAAATTGTCTGCTATTAAAAAATGTAAAATGTCTGCAAATTTTTCATTAATATGATATTATTAATCTCTGTGTAGCAAAACGCATGCAGGCAAGCTGTATAACACCTCTTTATTCTTTATTCACAGGTGAAGGTGACGTTTGGCTTTAGAATATTCAACCTCAGTACAAAGAGGATCCTCATTGGGAAGTTCCACAGAAAATCAATTTAATGAGATGCAATGGCTGCGCCGTTTACTCACTCATTTCATCACCCAAATTTCCCAGATGAAAATAGTTTAGGCGATTCGGGAACCTACGATCCGAACAAACCGTATTCGAAAACGGCCAACGAAGAACACAACTTGCAAATCCTGCAAGTCAAGCACAACCCTGAAAGTTGCATTAAAGGTAAGACAAAAGGACACGTGATACCCGTTGAGCAAGTTTGTTGATATTGTTAAGGCTCCGAGACGTTGTTTGGCAGATTTTTTTTTTTTGG
>JAHWFP010008457.1:0-20285 GCA_023313725.1 Lithobius niger | reverse complement strand
GGGGGTAACATTTGCTATTAGAAAATGGAAGCAAATAATACGTGTCCTCGTTTTACGGGAAACTTTCATATTCTGTTCGGCCACGGTTTGTGAAATGATGTGTGAAGCTTCACCAGAATTAAATAAAGTTCAATTCTTACGATGTCTTAGGGTCGGCTGTGAAAATCTTGATGGATGAATCTTCCTACGTTATAAAGCAAAGTTTCATATAAAAAATGACGACAAATGCACGACCCCCACCTCAAGAACCACAACAATGAAAACGGGTGAGCGTGTTAATTCTTCAGCCAGTGAGAAGTTGAAACTGGCACATTGTTGCCTTGAAGAGTTGGTTGAAATTGGCACATTGTTGCCTCGACGCAAGTGGCAAGTCTTAAACTCGTCATGCACGAAGAACAGTTATTTTTCACACGGTGGGGATCTCTCAAGCCAAAGCAATAGACTGGGAGTGGAGCAGTGGGGAGCGGGGGGGGGGGGGGGCGGTGACGTGGATGGTGAATGCCCGTGGCAGAACTTTTTATGATCATGTATCAACTGAACCTAGAAGGTGAGTTTGTTGTTGTTGTTTGGAATGGATACAGAATCAGTTTTAGCAAAACGGGAGGGACAGGAGGAGGGGAGGGGCAGTAATTAATTCAACTACCCATCCAAGTTCAACTACGTGTAGCATAGGGGAACAAGGAAGGTAGAGGTGGAGGAGAGAGAGGAGAGGGAGAGGATGGGAGGAAAGGACGACGAGAGAGAGGAGAGATAGGAAACGGGACAGGGACGGGGAGGAAGAGGGCAGGGAGATGATGGAAAGAAAGAGACAAGGGAGAGGGAAGGTTGAGGAAAAGGGAAGCATTCCCGGAACAAAAACTGCCTGTTGCATTCAACGTTTAGGCCTCACCTGCTGAAAACTGGGAAACAACCATGGGCGAAACAAAACCCCGGGCGAAGCCAGGTGCGACTGCTAGTATTATTGTAAAATTAACTTTGACTGTATTGCGATCCGTGTTTATAAAATTTGAACCATAGATACTATTTGTACCGTCAGGTTATTATCGTTAAAGATGAGTTGCGATGGTTGTGTGGGCTTATTTACGGGCTACACACCACGTACTCGACACGCCATAAAAATCACAATTCTCACATTATCAAAATTCTGAAAAATGCCTAACGTTTTGACAGTTCCTAGAAATTAAGAAACTTCTAGATGCCTTCCAAGAAACCCCCAAAACTGGTCACCAGGCTGTAATCTGTCAGCTATGCCCAATGGTCAAGAGTCAGATGATGTTGTCTATAGATCCAGGTTTCGTCCAAGGCGTTTCTTGCCGAATTTACACGCGAACATGTCATCACAACTGCATTCTTTGTATAACTAAATAGACAAGAAAGGCCGACTAGTTAGCAGATGACAGCAGAAATGCAGCTTCACTGCTGTAGGAGTCTCATGCATTAAGTTCTACAGATAGTTAAACAGGATGGAAATCCAACATGGGTTTTAAAACGGTTAAATAATTGCGAATGCAAACCTATTTACGCTGCCTTTTGGACTTAAATTTCAGACTTCATGAATGGGGAATTGAATGCACGACCTTTGAAGCCAAAGGTGTAAATCCTACTGCTGAATCAAATTGACACCTTCGTGTAAGTATGGCTGAGCGGTAGCACTTATGCCTTTGGTTTCAAGGGTAGTAGGTTCGATTCCCCGCTCAGGCAGTCTGACATTTAAGTCTAAAGGCAACGTAAATAAGCTTGCATTCGTATTTATTTTTACAGATAGTCGTATAATTAATTCATAACTTTTGCTTCCCCCCCCCCCTCCTACATACTGCCGTGGTTTCATGTCTCATTTAGTTTTTTTTTTTCATTTTCTACCCGTTGTAACAGTAGTAATAATATTTTTATTAAGCAGACCCGAAATTCATAAAGAACTTGCATACATTTCTGCTAGATCGCTTTTGAAATCTTCCAGCAAACCTTTAAAGAAATTCTATAAGTACTGTGCGTAGGACGATCGTGGGTTTAAAAGGCTTACACCAAAAATTGTATTTATTTTACTTTGTACGCCCAAGTTCCAGCGCACCAAACAACATTGTAAATATTTTTACAACCGATCAATACTATGTTGTTGCTCATACAGATGGAATCGTACAGTTTTCGCTGTTTGTAATTGCATTTCCGGCGGCAATGGATACTCCCATATTTGTATAAACTTTAAAGGGATATTTCTTCACACGCATTTCTCAGTCCGCGCATGTTGCCGTTGTATACCGTTTTCCGAGATTCAGTGTTAGTAGTACTACAGTGTTACTTTCACTCACTTCTTTACGTGATAAAAAAAAAAATCAATGAAACGTGGACACGTGACAGCGTGAATGCCATAATTGCGTCTTCATAAACCGTAAAAGATCATATGTCACAAAAGTTTTTTTTTTTTTTTATTGTTTTCGTTGAGCTTAAGTCAACTGAATTAATTTAATGCTCGTGTGGCTGAACTGGCTCAATTTTGAACATTACCAGACTTTAATGAGAAGATGAAAAGTCTGGTAAAAGAAAGAGCCATCTCGGGGATTTGAACCGGGAAACCTCCGATCATCGTGAGGGCGGAAAGTTGGTTCAGAATTGCCCAGAATAGTTTCCATAGCCACTGAAGGAGCACGGTAGCTTCTCACGTTACCCTGGCCGGCAGTCCTTGCGGGGACTTTGCGAAGATCCTGTTTCCAGCAGTTTAACGAGATCTGCAAACCTCCAGCAACCAGGCTCTCACCGCTCAGCCACGATGACGCACCTAAGCGCCAAGTCGAACCAAACCTAAACATGCCAAACCGTAAATATGACTATCAGAATCCCCGAAAATCACTATGTTAAACAGAAAATCATCTAGAAACCACATTTTAAAATGGATTTTTAGCAAGGAATTCATTAAGTAATAGATATCTGTGAGAAATAGAAGGTTAAACAGCGATAATTGCGCGTCTGCGAGAAACAGGACAGTCCAATGTCGAGGGGATAGGGGAAATTTACCGAGCGCGTAGCGCGAGTTAATTTCCTCCATCCCCGAGACATTGCTATTAAATAAGCTATTAAATAAGCTATTATAGCCGGTTAGCCGACCATTTCTCATGGATATGTGTTTTAATGGTTACGTGTGACGTCAAGCTAACATATCGACTTATTTGAATTTCAAAAGAAATTTATTCGTAAATTTTATTTGTGAATTATAACGAATTTAAGAATGTTTACATACGACTGATGTAAATTTCTGAACGGAAACTTCCGGTTTAGAAACTTCCTGCCTAGGAAAGTAGGCGCCACGGAAAGACGTACGTTTTTTTCTCCCGGGACTGTTTTCGTATTTCGTGTTTAAGGTAAGACCGTATTATCTTTCTTTAATAGTTTAAATAAGATTGGAGTATAAAATGCCCTATGGCCTTGAATCGTAGATGTTTAGGTGTATTTCAAAGTATCAGTAGTCTAGTTTTCGTACCGTTGGGACAAAATGTTGCCGTGTTAGGCTTCGAGTTTTTTCAGTCATCATAGCATGATAAAACATGTTTGTTTTCGTGTTGGTACGAAAAATGTCGCCTGTCGCAAATTTGATTGTTTACGTTGGTTTTGTAATGAGGTGTGCTAGTTGAATTTGTGTTGTGTAGTTATGAAAAGACGGTCATTATAATATGTCACGTGGTGAGCTGCCACATGGTGGTGTAGGGGTTGTGTAGAAGGGGGGGGGGGATTGAGGCTTAATGGCGCGTCAACATCTTGGTCATTAGCGCCAACCTCAGTCACAGTGCAGTGGTCCGGGTTGCCACTGCACCACACATTACAGAGATATTATTCAAACCCCTAATCTAAATCTTGTCATACATCTGTACCTCCTGCAAAAATTGAAAAACACCGGACAGGAGGACAGACTTATCGCCCAATTGACGCACAATGTCATGCGGAAGATGGAAACGACGACGAAAACCATCAAGATGGCAACAATCAACAAGGAAGTGCCGGACCGTAAGTGGCCGCCGACACCAATAACATTCAGGAGGGTCAACCCCCTGCAAAAGGAAACAGTGAGTAAGTCGAGTGTGACCAATGCGCAAACGGGCCAACACCACCTCCTCACGGCGACTGCGGCGACACGCCGAGTGCCATTCCTCAACGGTGCCTTTAATAGCTCGTAATTTATTGCCGTCCTGTCCATCCCACGAGGCTTGCCAAAAAGCATGTAACCTCAGACGCAGAGTTGGAAAAGCGTCCGAGGGAACAAGCCTGAGATCCCTACCGAGAGGGCCAGAAAGGGCCCCTCTTGCTGCAGAATCCGCTTGCTCATTTCCACCTATCCCAACATGGCCCGGGATCCAGCAGAAAAGCACGGTTTTCCGCTGGCCAGGCAAGCGGGAAAGCAAAGCTTGGACACGTTGTGTCAGGGGGTTCTGAGGATTGTAATTCGCCAAGGACTCCAGGGCACTCATGGAATCGCTAAAGATAATGAAACCCATAAAAAGAGTTAGGGCCCCTGCGCACTAGACAGCCAGGTCGTGCGGCCAGTGATCGTCACGGCCAAAAAACACAGGACGTACGCCGTGGCTACGTCCGGTTTCCCTTAATTATTCTTGATCACGTGGTGAAAAATGAATACGGAGCAACTATGCTCGCCCTATGGTCTCCTGCACGCTACCCAGGATTACAGTGGCCGCTGCGACTGACTGGCCACCGTCCGCGGCAGCCAAGTGTGCAGGGCTTCCAGACAGAGATAAACCATGTAACAACAGAGTCAATAATTTGTTGCTGAAATTTAAGGCAACAGGGTCTGTGGCAGACGACTGGGGAGCATGTGGTCGTCCACGTTCGGCTATAGATGAAGAAAGTACGCTCACCGTAATTGAGTCTATCGAAGCAACCCCTCGACCATCACAACGAGACCTTGCCCAGCATCTTAATACCAACAAAACAGTCATCTATAGAATCCTTAAGGAACAGGGGTACCATGGATACAAACCAGCACAATGGGCTGTTGAAACCATTGAAGGTGAAGCCACATTTATGCGCCGTCCGGCAATGACTGACAAGGTCCATATTTCATTACACGTGTTACCTAGCAAACAGAACACACGTGAAAACAGCATCACAAACCTACATTACATTGAGGGACATTACCAACATATGTGTAATTATACATATGTTCGAATGTGTGGTGCAGGTTTGTGGGTTCACGGTTGATATGGCCATTCTTCAATGATGGACCACTAAATGCTGAACGGTTATTTACAGCTGCTCCAAGACAAGATTCAAGGAGGAAGTGCCGCTTGCCCATCTTAATACTGTATTGTTTCAGCACGATGGGGCTCCTCCCCACTTGGGACGTAATGTACGGGAGTGTTTGAATCAGACCTTTGGTGGCAGGTGGCTTAGGAGAGAAGGAGCAGTAGAACGGCCACCCAGAAGTCCTGATATAACCCCTCCTGACTTCTTCCTATGGAATAGGTTAGGTGCAGCACTACACCACCCGGGGACCGTCCAGGAGCTAACGCAATGTATTGTTATGATCTGTCAAACAATTATACCAGATATGATTGAGGGAGTTTGGCAAAATCTTGTTCGAAGGCTTCGCCATTGCATTACAACACAAGGCGGACACTTCGAAAATGAAGTGTCGAGTTAAGGTGAACGTGGCTTACTTTCATTCGGACATTCCGTTATTTCCGACATCCGAGCAATGTCGGCGTCGAATCAGGCAGTTACGTTGTTTATTAGGCTAGCTTAAGCAAGATACATTGTACTGCTACAGACTACGGTGGAAATGTCAACGCATTTCAAACCTTTTTTGGTACGTGTTCAAACCCTGATTTCAGGATATTCTTTAAATTTGACCAAATTGTTTTGAGGTTTGCAAGGTTTTCGGTTTGGCATTCCAAATGCACTGCAATACATGAATACGGTTGAAAATATCACCGCATTTCAAACTTTTTCGGTTACTGGGTTCAAATCCTCGTTTCCCAATAAAATATTGCACAAAGTTAATGAGGCAGGATATTAGATGAGCTCGCTAGGCTTGTAGTTTGGGTACAGTAGGGATCGTGTTATACCTGTTGAGCACATCTTATTTCCGGGGAGAAGGGCAGGAACTACTACCCCATTCATTTATGACGGGCTTTCCAGTGGTACAATAACCTAAGTGCACTGTACAAAACTTGGAGTAATCGTGTGAACGTAATCATTTTATTAGGTCTATTATAGGCCTACATTTTACAGGCCTTTATTTCACAGGCCTAACGTCTTATAGGCCTTTTTTCAGTGCTTTATGAATCACCCTGTATACGAGGTTTTCTCTGGTTGTTTCCCGCCGGTTACACGAGGTTTCCTCCGGGTACTCCGGTTTCCTCCCTCATGCAGCAAAAAATAACTGTTATTATGGTGGTACTTCTTCCAGTTACATCTACCGCTTGAGTCTTTGGGTGGGTGGATGCCCCCCCCCCCCCCCCCGTGCATCGTCTTTTTCCATTTCTATTTCATTTCCACCGAATCCATAGTTTTTCCTGCTGTTACAACCCTTTCTGCAAATCCAGTTCTTCATTTCAACCAATTTCTGGTTTAAAACGAATCATTTCGCAGTGTTCCTCAGGGTTCCGTTCTGGGGCCACTACTCTTGACGCCTTTTAAAAACAGGCACCATGCGTATGTACGTAACGTGCTTCGCCGAGGTTCAATCTCGAAATTGAGTTTAATGGTCTCCGTCCAATTTCTAGGCTTATCTTCAATTCTGCCGTCGAGCACGTGCTTCATCGCCTTAATCCGCGACCCGACTTTACTGTCTCTTCTCCCCTTCCGTCTACCCTCCCGTCGCTAGTCGACCTTTCTCTGGATTTGCGCGCGCTCTCGTTCGTTGGTACGTCGAGCGAGAGGAGCGTTCCGTTTAGTCGTGGCCCAGCCCCAGTCCAAGCTCAATGTGACTCCTGCTTCTTCCAATCGTCCATCCGTGCCAACGCGGTGGATTTGTTCGCTTCGATAGTTTTGGATTGGATATGTGTCATGGCCCTGCAGCTCCCCCTCTTGTCCCGTGGCCACGCTCCAAATCTACAAGACAAAGTCCCTTTTAAACGACCGAAGAACAAGACATCTGCGCACAGGTAAAACATGTTTATTCAAATTACTATTGACTGGAGTTTTCGTAAGGGAATAGCGGTAGAGGCTGGGGAGGAAGAAGACCCTGGAAATGTAAGCACTAAATCATGACGTTTAAACCGGGTAGAAATGTTTGGTCCTCAGGTCCTTGCAAGCGGTTAAACTGTGTCCTCGTGGTATTGGTTTTTCATATCTTTTTTTTTTTTTTTATTTGCAGACTGTTGTAAAAGCATTTAAAATACTATTTGGATGAGGTGTTTAAAACTGTAAATATAAGTTCCTGAATGAATTTTGTGAATTTTGGTAATAGAACACGTAAAACAAACACCCGCTTTCAAGTTACGATTGGGTTGGTTTTAGCGAAGTAACTTTACCAAAAAAGAAATAAAGTGATAAAACACACCAGTGAGTAAAAACAATCCTTGTTCCCTGGAATTGGAGTTCAAATTATAGTTAGATTCGCTCGAGTGAACTCTGAGCAGTTTTCGATTTGTGTACCATCGCAGCTGTGCGTTGCATGGGGATGCGAACTAAGGTATTTTTCGCCCCGTTAATTTATTAATAACGTGGTGACCACGTTACTTTTGAAAAAGGACAATCGCCGACAATCGCCTATTTTCTTTTTCGTGGCAAAACGTTTGTCATGGTTCAAGTTTGTACAGTTATTGGAGTGGAGCACTGTTTATGAATACACTCGAATGCAGTCCATGTAATCGCATCAGGCAATAACGACTGCATCGATTAAAAACAGATTTTTCACAATGCTAGCGGTACACCCAGAGGTGGTTTGTGAAAATAAAATTTTTAAATCGAACATGTTGTTGAGGAACAACGCCATCCAGCGACGCGCTACGAAAGCAAATGGACAAAGAAACAAGACGCGATGAGTATCCCATAAAATGAGATGCAACGCTATCTCCAATGCACTCGCAATGCACTTGCAAACAACTACCTGTTTCTGATATATTGTTTCAACATTAATTATTGTTTGAATTAAATTTTCATACAACTTAAATTTATTGTGTGAGTAGCATCGTACCCGGCTTCGCCCGGGGATTTGTTTGACCCGTGGTTGTTTCCCAGTATTTGCTCGGTGCTGCCTGATCGTTCACTGCAACAGTCGATTTTTGTTTGTGTAACACTCCCCCTTTCCGCCAATTCTCTCCCCGTGTAATACTTGCCCTTGAGATTACCACGGTGTTTAGTTAGAAGGATAATTGTTAGAGCAAATTGTTAGTCGAGGCAACAATGTGGCAATTTCAACTTCTTTTCAGGGCAACAACGTCCCAGTTTCAACTTCATGCTAAAGAGTTGACACACTTGCGTGTTTTCATTGTTCCCCTTCCGGGGGTCGTTGCAGTTGCTTAATTTATGCTATGAGACTTAGATTTATAATGTAAGAAGATTAATAATCGCTTCGCTCCATTTTGTCAACAGTGTAACTAATTACTCCCTAGTAATTTTCCAAGATAGCTTTCTTTGGGCCTTTGCTCATCCAAAGTGAAAAAAAATGCGTGTATTGCAGTACCGATTTAATTTTGAATCTTGCTAGCCGATTTGGAAAGATAAATTTGTCTAGTAAGAGGATATTTGTTTATAACTGGGAATTCCCATGGGGCCCCCCCCGTTTATTTGGGGGGGGGGGGGGGGCGTCCAGAGGTCGTGGGCTATTTGACGTGGATTTTTTTTTACTTATGTGGCATTAGTGGATTCTTATGGCTTTGCCGTTTATCCAAGTATGCAGTTATGCTACTTAATAGTACCATAGTACCCTTACCGAGCCAGGCCTGTGTGTGCATCTTGCGCATGCACACCTATTTTGAAGTTAATTTTTTTAGCCTGAGCTGGCAAGCTGGGCCCCTTGAAGCACGGGCCTAGAGACAAAAGCCACGCTTGCTTCCCCCTCTGATCGACTGGAGGGAGGGGGCGACATCCAGAATAGGCCAGAGTAGTTCCCTTAGTCACTGAAGGAGATGGGTAGTCCCTTACCTTACTCTGGCTGGCACTATCTGGTAGGCACTTACCACCCTCCGACCTGCTCAGCTTCTGCAAGCTACTATGCTGAGATCTGCTACTGTTCAGCCACCATCATCACCACGACTTGAAGAATTGTAACAAATCTTCTAAATTTGAGTCCTTTACTTGGTAACTGATTCCTCGAGCGTTGCTGTTTTTAATATTAAGTAACTGTTTGTTTGCTTAAAAAAAACGTTTGGAAGGCAATATAAAAGCCGACATGATTTTTCACTGTAACTTTTTTATTGTAATATATAACAATTGTCAAAAAACTTAAAAGTTAAAAATCGGTTCACAACAGCTTCGTAAAATATTGTAAGCTGCTTAAATTAGGCATGAGTATCTGAGCTCATATCTTCTCACCCGTTTTGAAGCCCGTCTTATAACAATACAGCACGACGGGATCGCAACAATGAACGAGGACGAGGAGTGGGATCCTGGATCCCACCACTCCACGTGGATCCCAGCCCCCGTTTACGTTAAATGAAAAGTGGAAGAAAACAAACATTTGTAAAAAATTGACTGAACCAAATTAAAAAAAAAACATAACAGATAAAAAAAAAACCAATGTTCAACAATTCACGTTACTCACGACATTACAACCGCTGCTTTACAAACGTTGGTTTCCATTAAATGACAGAAAGGAATAAAGCAACCGAATATAATCAGTTAAATGAAACAATTTTTGAAAACAACACCACCTCAAACGTCCAAAAAATAACAGCTTTCAAAATTAAGCTTTGCTCTTTTCGTTGCGTGTAGCATTGCCGCTTAACGAATATTCCACACAAACTTTCTTCTGGCTAAACACAACAATGTATTCAACTCGCGCTCACTTGCGCTCAACAGTGTACATTTCCGGCAGAAAGTAAATTTACAGAACCCAGAATTATTATTATATGAGACAAGCGTCAACAAAGGCATGCACGTGCCTTGGTGTCTGCTGATGCACGATATTCAGAGGGTTTCAAGGGGTTTAACGAGCGTTAACCACTCATCGTCATCTGCCCGAAGCACGATATTTGCTTAGCTTCAACAATGCCATAATGCAACAATGCCTTTTCTCGCTATAACGACATTACGTTTGTAAATTTACTTTCGGCCAGGACTGTATGTCGGACTGATAGCTTCAAAACGGGTGAGAAGTAGGATATCGTCCGCTTTCCTCACGCTGGAATCCAACAATGGTTCGGGAGCTGCGCGCCCTCGACATTGTTAGATCCCAGTACTCGGAAAGCGGGCGATATCCTATGCTACATTGTAGTGTAGTGCAACGGACACACCGAACACCCGAGTCACCAGCCAGTGCGGAATGGCTAGTGACTGCAACAATCTCTTTAATAATGAGGGTATTCAATGATTGAAATCGGAATGATCGTTGGCAATAAAATGAAAAAAAATTTTAATGGATAAAACGGTGCTTCAGGTCTAATAAATTTTACACTAAACGGCTGGCTAAAGGTTCAGTCGTTGTGGACGATTAAAATTAAAGGATTAGTGAAACTCGTTAAATATTTAATACGCTATTTACTTTCTGCCCAGAATCCAGTTAAAAAAGTCTTCATTTCCGGTAGAAATACTCAAACGTCATTGTTTGGAGTCCGGGTCAGTGACGGCGCAGATTGAGGGAGCGAAGCGAACGAAAAGCAGCGTTTGTCAGCCAGTGTGCGCAAAAATACCTACACTGGATATACGCCTTCCGCAACAAACACGTAACAGAGACCAAACGTTCCCAGTGTTGCAAACGGTGCATCAAACACCACCCATGCGTAGGACGGGTTTTGTCTAGTAACATTATAATTCATACTTCTTTCAGCTGAATAGTGACATATGACAAGTGAAGCTGGTGTAGTGGGTTTGTTTACACTTTTCACCCTCTTTTACCGATTTACACTTCATTCAACTGCTATTTTTTCTTTAAAATTTTATTAAGAGAGAAGCGTATTTGATCGATATATGCATGTCAAAAAACATGTGTTTTAAAAAAAAAACACATTTAAACACCTAGAATACGTTTTTAGACATTTTTGGCTGAATGATACATAAAATCGTTTTATAATAGCGTGGGTTGAGAAGAAACCTCTCATATATATTAAAAAAAAAAGGGGGTTTAACGAGCGTTAACCACTCCTGGTCATCTGCCCGAAGCCCTAAGGCCCTATGTCTGCAACAGCCAGATTCCCAGGCGGTCATATTAACACTGGCGATAGCCAGTGTTAGTAAGGGTCGACCTAGGATCGCTGTGTTAAACTCTCAACTTTGAGAGCTTATAACTCCGTCAAAAGTAAACATCTTTAAACCAAATTTGGAATCTAGCCTTGACTAGTCATAGCCTGTCTGCAGTCCAAAAACTGTGAAATTCGGTCGAGCCAAACCCGAGATACAGAGAGAGAGGGGCCAAATAGACAACTTCTTGTTCTGCTTCTTCTTGATTATGATGATGATGTTGTTGTTCTGGGGATACTTTCGTCTGTCCTCTCTACAGGTCAAACCATTTGTCCTATGAATCTGGTTCTTAGCTCATTTTACAGGTATTGCTCTGTAGATGTGCTCTTTCCATAAGGCATTTTCTAATTGGTCAAGTGGTTCAGGGGTTATGGAGCTCTAAACGAACAGATTGATTGGTTTACATTGTTTTAAACATTGTTATTATGCAACAATGCCAATTAGCAAAACCCAGCTGCAAGACGTAGACTGTAGATTAAAAAAATTGTTTCTATTATTAACACTGGCGATAGCCAGTGTTAGTAAGGGTCAGCCTAGGGTCTCTGTGTTAAACTATCAACTTTGACCGTCAACTACACTGTTTTACAGTTTAGCTGCAATTCTAAAAGTAACACGAATTAATAAAGAAAAACGGAACGTTAAATGTTTAGAGTAAGGGTCTAAAAGTCAAAACCTAGAAGGTACACGGACAAGCTTTGACAGTCAGGGTCTAGGTGTACAATTTTGTCAGTAGAGGCTGGTAAGCATTAGACCCTTACTACCCGGTGGTCAGCAATAAATATATTTTGGCAAAAAACTGTAAATCCTCCTACAAAGACCCATGTGATGATCCAGTTGTAGTACGGTATACGTTTCCTGCTTCGCGTTACGTTGCAAAATATTTTTCGATTTAGTAACAAGACAGCATATTCGCAGCAGGGAGCATTAATTTGGCTCTGCCATAAATTTGGCTCTGCCATAAATCTACGAAATATAATTAAAAAAATCTAAAGCAGCAAAAGACAAAATGCCGAATCGTCACAAGAAAATTGTGCTCTTAAATTTCCATAACAATATTCTAAGAACAAAGAAAACCTGCTACAACCGTTCAGACACACGGTGTATCCAATAGACTAGAACTAAGCAAACCACCGGGTAGTAAGGGTCTAATGCTTACCAGCCTCTACTGACAAAATATTACACCTAGACCCTGACTGTCAAATCTTGTCCGTGTACCTTCTAGGTTTTGAAACTTTTAGGCCCTTACTCTAAACATTTAACGTTCCGTTTTTGTTTATTGATATGTATATAGTGCTGTAGACGACAATGCTTTTAAAATAAAACACTGCCGTTCAAATTGCAAGACTTTGTAAACACATGTTTCACACACATATAGCGATGGAAGTGTTTAAAATAAAACAGTTGTGTGTTTAGCTTAAAACAGTAATGTTTATTTTACAACTCATGATGAACATAAGCGTTTTCGTTAAACACAATTTTCAAAAGCATATACGTTGTTAATAAAAAAAAACTGTTTTACTTTAAACACTTTTGTCGCTACATGTGTTTTAAGCATTTCTTTATAAAGCAAATTGAACACTAGTGTTTCATTTTGAACGCAATTCATGTCTGCAATACTATATAAACGTTATGATTACTTCTCCGCCTTTGCTATTTGGGACATAAATACAAAGATGTGTGCTGTCAGGGTCTTTGTCTGTCCAGTCCTGGAATATTCGACATCAGTTTGGTACCCATATCTTGTTAAGGATATTGACCTAATTGAATCGGTGCAGAGAAGATTTACCAAGGGGATTTCTGGCTTTTGTGAAATGGACCACGTGGAACGACTCAGTCGAGCGGGACTGGAGTTGAAAATATACACAATTACTTTGATTCCGTTTTGATCTCATTCTTACTTATAAAATATTGTGAAATCTGATTAAGGTTGCGTTTGCCCTTCTTTGACCTGGCACCCCTCTTGCAAGTTTACCAGGGTCCATTGCTGAAAATTTGCGACCCAGGGTTCTAGGCCTGACTGCAGTAAAAAATTTTCTCTGTACGCGTGGTAAAAGCCTACAATGTCCTGCGTTCTGGGACTGAGTGCGCGAACACCGAATTCAGCTTCTGGCGGCAACTCATGACAGAGGACCTTCGTCTTTTCCTCAAGATCGGTTCACAATCTTCGTCCTCCAACGCTGAACCTTAGAACGACTGGCTGGACGTTTTCCTCAAGTGGTACGGGATTAGCGGCTCACACCGCTTTAGGCAACCAACTACTTATTAATTGTAAATTTTATTAGTATTATGATTTTATTATGTATAAAATGCGAAACACGTCTTTTAGTGTGGAGGAGGGCCGTGGCAAAGTCCCTGTTAGTTTTTGCCGATCAGGGCAGGTTTCGAGAGACAACCAAGCTTCTTCAGCATGTCTGAGACCTATTCTGGACCTTACTTCGCTCTTCCTACAGTGATCGGAGGTTTCACGCCTCGAATGCCCAAATTCTACTCTTTCGTTAGTCTTTTTTCTCCTTCAGAAACCTATGTCGTTTTGTTCAAAATTGTCCCAGTCCTTCTTTGTGCGTCACAGTAGCAACCCAGATCACTGCATTGTGACTGAGATTGGCGCTAATGATGTTGTAGTTGTCGACGCGCCATAACACCTCAATCCCTTCTGCACAAGTATTTTGCATCAGATGACGTAATGGTAAAAGATATTTATATGTAAAAATTTTTTATTTTATTTTTGGTTGCTGTGTTCGATATGATAAGCCATCTTGGTTGCTTGTAAGTTAAGCAACATCAAATAAGTTCTGTAACCGCATGAGTAAGCAAAGACCAAAGAAGAAACAACGGAAATGGATTAATATAACGGCGATAAATCATACCCAGTTACGGCAATCCAAATCTTAGTTAGTTTTATAATATTGTTTTCGTTAGTGTGCTGCGTTGCATATAATTAAAGCTAGTTGTGTGCGTTGAGTTCACTGCAATTCGGAGTGTTTGTGCAACGATCTAGTTTCGCATTCTCAGTAAGCTCAAAGATGTCATTGCCATGGTAATAATTCTCCCTAGACTGAACTATCTCAGAAATTGTTTGCGTAAATACGTGTAGTCGTACAATCCGTGTCAATGAGATAGAGAATTCCTCCTAATGAAGGAATTTTCGAATCGCTTCCGAGCTCAAATTACGGACTATTTCGTTGTGAATTGGCGGAGCTAAAACCGCCGCCGTATTGGAACTTCAGATGATTTCTACGTCTAGCTGCGAGAAGGCAAAGCGTGTTCGTTATGTAAATACGCCCTTACGTTCAGTTGCAGCGTAATTTTTTTTTTAACTAATTTCTTTGAGTCTTAAGTCAACCGATTCAATTTCCAGCTTGTATGGCTGGAGCGGATCAATTTTGAACATCACCAGCCTTTTTTAGGGAAGAGATATCTGGTAAAGGGAGGGGCAAACCCGGGTATTTAAACCGGGAAACCTCCGATCACCGTCGCGGCAGAAAGATTGTCCAGAGTTGGCCGGAGTTAGTTCCCATAGCCGCTGAAGGAGCATGGTAGCCTCTCACACTACCCTGACCGGCAGTTCCGGCGGGGACTTTGCCGAGGTGCCCTTTTCCAGGGTTACGACCAGATCCTCAAACCTCTAGCAACCAGGTTTAGCTCTTTAACCGCTCAGCCACGATGGCCAGTACCTTACTCTCTACTGGTTCTCAGTCGCAAATCAAATCAAATCAAATCAAATAGGGGTACACAGCCGAAGCAAAACTTGTGAGGCCGGAAATAATCGAATTAGGAAGCGTAGGTCACATCAAAGACTCTCTTCCATGTGTCAGCGGATGACGCGTCAACAATATAGTTCGGAGGCTGTTCTATTTTTGGATGACTCGCCTCACAAAGGTAAACTTCCCAATGTCCGTTCGAGATTTTTACATTAAGAGCTTTTTGTCGTGGCCCCTAGTACAATAGGACATGGATAGGGTGAAGAGATGTTGGTTGATGGTGCTTTTGGTGAGAGATAATTTGATCCATGAGAAGTAAGTTCCCTCTAGCATCACGATCAACGAGATTAGAGCTTTGCGAATGCTGCAGGATATTCCAGGTATTCCACTTTCTGCTTCCTGTGTGCATTTCGTCTCCCATGAAAACGTCTCAGAAAAATTAAGAAATCTTCAGCCTCTCCTAACAAAAGTGTGCGATTCATACTTTAAAAAACTTTAGAAAACTTTTTTGAATGAGCATGTCAAGGTAGATAAGACCATGGACCTCGGATTACACGCAGCTTTCGTAGGGTCGAGCCACTCAATACCACGCACCAACGCGAGAAGCAGTGAGAGTTTTGCAAGATACGTCGACAAGGCAGCGGCCATTTTTTGTAACTTGAATACGTTTTGCGTCATATATGACGTCACTGACTCGATTCGCGCCATTTTTACTGGTGCAAGCATCTCATTGGCTGTTGATCTCGCTGGACTAATTGATGAAATGACACAAAAGTGGACTAACAAACGAACGAATACTTATTAGCAAACTGAAGCTAGACAGCGCCAAATGTTAAAATTATTTGAAGTACATTAAGCAAAATAAATCCAGTCGACAATGCGACTGAAAATATACAACGTTTGTTATCGTGTCAATAGGTAGGGCGCACCATTACAAGCCAGCATCATAAAAGCATGCCATTATCTTGGTTTCGAAGCAGTGACGTCATCAACCCTCACCTTGGGTAAGCTCTGATAAAAATTTGTCGTTTTGTTTTAATAATGTGTATTCTAACGTTCAGTAAAGATTGTGCGATCAGCTATTTCCTAATTATTCATTAATGTTGTTAAAAATTGCTGTTAGCTGAAACAATTGCTTTATTAGCTTACAAAAAGCAAGCCTCGCCTTTACGAGAAAGCAGCATCGGCTTAGCCATAAGGGCTTTGTTTTGCTTTGGAAGCAATGGCGTCACCAACTATGGCATCATGGGCAATCTTGTCCGTGTACATGCTTCGACTGCAAATAGCACCCTGGTGCGTAGTATTGAGTGGACCGCCCCAATAGTACAAGATCCCTTGGTCTGACAAGTAAACTGAAAACTGTAATTTCAGACCAAATTCGGTCCGGGAAATACAATTATGTTCCTATTCAATTCATATTTTCAAATGTGACAATACTAGCACAGACGACAATCTAACTTGAAAATTAACAACATGTAACTAGGAATAAAACCTGATTTTTGGAGTATTTTCCTAAAGTGTAGCACTTGAAATTGATAATTTGTTAATAATCATTGAACATCAAGTCCCACAGTCAAGATTTTGCCCTTCTTTAGACAATGAGCAAGCTTTAGACAATCTTTTTACCCTTCTTTAGATTACGGGCAAGCGTTAGACAAGCTTTAGCCCTTCTTTAGTCAATAAGCAAGCTTAAGACAAGCGTTTAGCTTCCTTAGATAAGCTTTGGCTCTTCTTTAGACAATAAGCAAGCTTTAGACAAGTTTTTACCCGTCGTTAGACAATGAGAAAGTTTTAGACCAGCTTTAGCCCTTTTTTAGACAATGAGTAAGCATTAGACAAGCTTTTGCTCTTCTTCAGATAATGAGCAACCTTAGACAACTTTTTCCCTTCTTTAGACAATAAGCCAGCTTAGACAAGCTTTTGCTTTTCATTAGGCAACGAGCAAACTTTAAACAAGCGTTTGCCCTTCTTTAGAGATTGAGAAACCTTTATACAAGCTTTTGCCCTTATTAAGACAATAAGGAAGCGCTAGACCAGGTTTGCCCTTTTTTAGACAATGATCATGTTAAGACAAGCTTTTGCCCTTCTTTAGACAATGAGCAAGTTACAGGTAAGCTTTTGTGCTTCTTTAGGCAATGAGTAAACTTTAGGCAAGCTTTTGTCCTTCTTTAGACAATGTGCAAGCTGTAGGCAAGCTTCTGCCTTTCTTAGTGTTGGTAACACCATCCTAACATATTGTTTCCTTTTGAGCGGGGAATTCCCTCCTGAATGATGTTATTATCACCGGCCTCTTACGGGCAATCACGTGCTTGTTGAATGTTTGGCACCGTTTCCATCTTCCGTGAGACTTAAACGTCAATTGTACGATGAGTCTCTACTCCCGTCAGGGGTGTTTTAATTTATGCTATGATCTAGATTTAGAGTTTATTTGGCATCTCTGCAATGTGTGGCGCAATGGCAACCCGGACCACTGCACTGTGACTGAGCTTGATGTAAATGTTCTAAGCCTCGACGCGCCATTGAGTCTCCATTACGTCCCCCCCCCCCCCCTTCTTAGTTTATCCTGTTGCTATAGTGAATCAATGTAATGAAATCGTGTATGCTACTTGTTCATTAGTTTATTGTGGATAGTTTTATGACGTGCAATGAGAAGCAGGCCCTGTGCTGCTGTCAGTCTGTCTGTCTGTCACGAACCGTGTCATACATCAAACTTACCAATGCAAGGCCAGCAGAGAAAAAGCTTACTGCGTACCTCCGCGGGCTGCGTCAGTCCGACAACAAATGGGCTTCGTGAAAAATCGGCTTCCTAATAAACCGGCATTTGTTACGCCGGGAAAAGTTAATGAAAATCAATACAGAAAAAGTACAACAGTATTGCAGAAAAGCGAAATGTTAACAAAGTTAATGTTACACTCACACTTAGCAAAATGTACGTTAACAAAAAGTAAAATATCAAAGCTACATAAAAGGCATCAACTTTAACAAGAAGAAATCTAACGTTCAGCTCGCAATTGCTAACCTAGCTCCTCACAATAAGGGCACGTTTATGCAACCACTCGCTTTTGCATTCTCGCAGCTAGAAGCTAGAAATCACCTCAAATTCCAACATGGCGGCGGTTTTACGTCTGCCGCCTCGCAACGAAACTAGCAAATAACGTGAGTTCAGAAGCGTTTGGGAAAATTGTTTCGTCATGAGGAATTCTTTATATTATTGGCACGGATTATAAGGCTGCAAGTATTTACTCAAATGATGTCGGATTTAGCTAATCCATTTAGCGTTGTTACCATGGCAATGTCACCTTTGCCATCAGGATTGAGTTCTAGCTGCGAGAATGCAAAGGCGAGTCGCTGATAAAACACGCTCTATGTTCCAGTTTAGAACTTATTAATCTGTCAGCAAAAGGACGTTCCTGAAACACGTTAAAATTATGAATGTTTTTAATCTTAATGGAGAAGTTTTAATTTTTAATTTTTCTTTCGCAACTGGCACTATCCCATCTTGCTGGAATCAGGCAATTGTTATACCTGTTTTTAAGAAGGGAAATCCATCAGATCCATCAAATTATCGTCCTATTGCCTTGACTTCAGTAGCATGCAAATTGATGGAAACCCATATCCGAGTGGTCTTACTTAAATATTTGACTGAACACAACCTTATTAAATCTGACCAATTCGGGTTTCTGCCAGGACGTTCGACTACACACCAATTACTTCTGTGCTTGGACCGTTGGTCATCTGCATTGGATATTGGTATCTCATTTGATACAATATATTTCGATTTCTGTAAGGCTTTCGAATCTGTTATTCATTCTAAATTATTAGTAAAACTGGTTAATATTGGCGTAAGTGGCAAACTGCTAACCTGGATTGGCGCTTTTCTGTCAAACCGTTCACAACGTGTTAAAATTGGTGATTCTTATTCCTCATGGGGGAAGCTTTCTAGTGGTGTTCCCCAGGGCTCTGTTCTTGGTCCAATCCTTTTTGTCATATTCTTAAACGATCTTTCCTTTGACCATACATCTGATAACTGTTTCCACTATAAATTTGCTGATGACCTTAAAGCGGGTTCCCCTATTGTAAATTTAACCGATGGCTTTCATTTATTTGAAGATATCAACTATATCTATAACTGGTCTGTTTTTTGGCAACTGCCTCTCTCCCTGAGTAAATGCTGTACCTTCCATATTGGTGAACAAAACCCTGGCCTCCTTTACTCTATGGCAAATGCCAACCTGAACGTTTTAACAAATATCTGTGACCTTGGGGTTTGGTTCTCAACTAACCTCAAATCCACTTTACACTGTAACAAAATCTCTTCCCTTGCTTTTCGCAGACTAGCATTAGTACGTAAATGTTTTACTTCTAACAACCTAGAAATTAAGACTCGTGCTTTTTGCGTCTTTGTTCGCCCAATTTTGGAGTACGCCAGTCCGGTTTGGTCCCCCCATTTACTTCAGGATATCGATGTCCTGGAGTCGGTTCAACGTTCTTTCACCCGACAACTGCCTGGCTTGAGGTCTCTACCGGCTGACGAACGACTCAAACTTTCCGGCCTTGAGCCTCTGGAGCTGCGTCGTCTTCGGGCTGACCTTATTTTGACGTTTCAGATTTTGAAGGGCTTTCTTCCGGTCGACCTTCCTTTTTTCGATTTAGCGGCCCCATCTACGACTCGCGGACACTCTTTAAAACTTTCTCTGCCTAAATTCTCCACGGAGTGTAGGAGATCTTTTTTCGCTGTTCGCGTCGTCGGCGTGTGGAACTCCCTCCCTGAGCACGTTGTGTCAGCGCCATCCGTACCTATTTTTAAACGACATCTGTCTCTTTGCCCTTTGAACAAGTTTCTGAAACGAACTTACTAACTCTTAGGGCCAGTGTAAGAGGCATGCCCTTCTGTGTCCTTCCCCCACTTGGGGCAAACTGATTATTATTATTATTATTATTAAAGTTGATACGTAATCTACAATTATTTAAAATAGTACGATGCGTCGTCGGGCACCACAAAACAAGCTGTAAAGGCAGAATCACCACAATAGAATCTTCAGACGATTCTCTTGTATTAATCTTTAACAATTTTTTTTGTCTCTGCTTACAACGAGTTGGCTTTAATTTGTTTTGATTAAGTTTACCTTAAAAATAAATAACGAAAAACTAGAAAAGCAACAAAATTAATTAGAAACGGGAAAAAAAAGAAAAAAAAAAAAGAAAAGGAAAACAAGACACACGCCGAACGCTTTCCAA
>JAHWFP010008450.1:0-19434 GCA_023313725.1 Lithobius niger | reverse complement strand
TTTATATGAGTGAAGTCCTCACTCCGGCAAAACTAAAAAAAAAAAAAATATTTCCGATCCTATTTAATATTGTTCGACCACACTTGGTCATGGATAACTTGGCATTGCAAAAATAAGATGCCAACAAAAAAACAACAACAAAAGAAGTGATATCTAAAGCAAAACTCACAAGTGAGAAAGAACTGCCAAGTTTCAGTCAATCAAAGCGGTGATATTAGAACAAAAATGGCTGCCACCAAGTTGCTACATTAGTTGCCAAGCTAATCCCGTTGATTACTACTTCAGACGTTATATGAAAAACTTGATCACCGTAGCAATGGTCAGATTTTTCGTTTATCCTTTGATCTAATAGTCGGTGGGAATAGCTTGGCAACTAATGTAGCAACTTGGTGGCAGCCATTTTTGTTCTAATATCACTACTTTGATTGGCTGAAACTTGGTGGGTTCTTTCACCCTTGACGTGGGTTTTGTTTCAGATAGGATATTTTGAAAGATGGGAATCTATTCTTTCCATCAACCCGAATCAGTTTAAATCCAGTGAAATAAATAAACACGCAGTGGAATAATATTAAATTAAATAGCTCCCACTAAATCTTGATTTATAATTGTCTGTTAATCGTTTTAAAATCCGTTTACTTCTAATATAATATACCAGTAATCTCTTCATGTTACATTCTTTACATACGTTACATTCTTTAGTGTGTGCTCTTAGAAGCGCAAAGCCAACTGACACACATGTATTCACTAATCTACCTGACCCACAAGTGAAACCAGTGGGTCTTCCAATTTCGACTGCATAAACCAGTATAGCTTATACCAGGAAAATCCATTAGGGGGCTGGGTAGAAAATTTTCCCGACTGCCCAGCAACGTCTTTGTATATGTATTTGTTAACTAAATTCACTGTTCTGACAGCCACCAATTCGGTTGGACGGCGAATTTGTCAGTTTCGTGCAACTTTCACGCCAAAACCAGTTTTCTTTTTGCCTGTTTATTCTTTTCTGGTTTTTTTTTTCTTCTGCCATCAGTTTTTCCCTCATTGTTATTGCCAGTTGTTTGTTGGTCGCCAGTACCGCGCTCGCTCGCTCCCAGTAGATTGCAGCGCCATCGACATAAATAACGGGAATCTGTCGAAATTGCAACGGTCTGGGTGCGCCCTCTCGTGTCAGTCTTCAATATTAAAGCTTGCCGCCGACGTCGAGGAATAGTAATGATCTTACGGTCGGGTCTATTCGTCTCCCTCTATCGCCTCCCCCCCCCTCGCGCTTTATTCCCTCTCGGTGCCCCTCCCTGTTCCTCTGACCGCCATCAACAAAACAGAAAATATACCCGTCAGCATTAATCGAGGATTTACACGGCATAGGACGCGCAGACGTCCATACTTGTATATGCATGAAGAATAAGATGTCTTCACATCTTATTCTTCATGCATATACAAGTATAGAGGACTGCACGTCCATGCTGTGTAAATCCTAGATTAATTTAATGATGTTAAAGGGATATTCCTCCCAGCGCCATTTTCTTCAATCCACCGCATCAAGTATGGCTCCAAAGGTATATTTCTTTACCGTTAGTCAATCCCTTGGTAAAAATCAGTTTTAAAATGTGGCGTCTAGGAGATTTTCTGTTGAATAATTGGTAACTCTATTTACTGCGTCCCGCAGTTTATGATCCTTTGCGCGTTTACAATAATCATGACGTTTCATCTCTGTGTGTGCATGTACTAATTTTCTAATAATCACCATGAGATCAAAAATCTAAAAGACTAAAGCGGAAAAAATTAAAATTAATTATTCCAATAGATCGCCGAAGCAAAATGATTAGACACTAGCCTAGAAAATTATAAATTGTGATGTTAACATACGAGAATCATTCCGGTTTGTGACGACACAATCTTTAACTTGATGCTGTTTCGTGTACTATTCCCAAAGCCAACCTCGCCAGCAGCTACGTTCCTCACTGCGAGGAACGCTGTTACCACCCCAGCCAACCTTGTCGCTGGTAATTGCGCAGGTGGCGATCTGCGCGTGGCTGTTACAAAGCAGGCGGAATGTTATAAGGCAGGTCGGGTGTCCCTTTAAGCAAACTGTCGTTAAAAAAAATTGATGAGTTTGCCCTTCCTTTATACTTTCAACAGGAGTGGCATAAACAGAAACCATAGTGCTTGACGCCGGAGTATCCGTGTTCATCTTATACACAATGTCATATCTTTAGTTCTGTTTGTCAACCCAGATGCGGTCAGTTTCGAACGACGTATTATCGATACTTTTACTGATAACTAGCCATATCGTTCACTGCGGTCACTCTATTGGCGGCGATCCATGCTTCATGCAATTTCTTTGATTCCAAGAGCATCACAAAATCGATGTACTGATTTTTTCGATGCAAACTAATTTCAATTATTATTACTCACAGTCCGTCCATCACATCCCTCAGCACCCCTGCTCATGACGTCATAGTTTTATCACGAATAGTTCGTTCAGGCATAATAAACTTTGCATGAACAAACTATGACGTCGTCAACAAACGTCATGAGGATCAAAAAAATGTTGACATTAATATTGCAATGTTTTTAGTGTATTTGAGGGTCATAAAATCAAGTTAGAGCGACAAAAACAGGCCAATGGTTGCGCAATTTAATTGTATTTTATTTGGCCCTACTCCCATCTTTGTAGGTGCCTTGGTTCAGGAGGAAAAAAGGTATACGCACATCATACGTTTTTTATGATTTTTAGATAATAATAACCAAAAATTTACCACACGAGTGAAAGGATGGGTGGTGTGCGATAGCATTCCTTTACGGAGTAACGGGCCGTTTAAGAAATTTATGTAGATCTGCCTGTTGACGGAGCCTCTTAAAACCAGATACGGTTGTTGCATTTACAACATCCTTGTCAAGGGCGTTCCAAATCAGGACGACATGGACCAAAAAAAGTTCCGACAGCAGTCCAGATGAGAATTGGGATATAACAATTTCCAACAGTGTCGCCTGGTGAGATTTAAAACTGGTGCCAAATCGAATAAAGGGAGGTCGTCTATAATATGTCCATGCAGAATCTTAAAAACCATGATAAGATCGAAAAATTTCAGCCTACGCAGTTGGAGGAGTTCCAGGCCAGACCTGGGCATACGTTCCTCGTAGTTCAAATCCCGAAAGTCCCCGAGACATTTCGTAAATCTACGCTGGACACGCTCCAGCACAACAATGACTCGGGGTAGGTATAGGGACCAAACAGTGGTGGCATACTCAAGAAGATGTTGCACAAAAACCTTAAAGACCCAAATCTTAATATGAATATGTCCGGATAACCCACGTAATACTTACGGTGTGTAAGTGTTAAGCATGAAGAAACGGTACCTTCATTATTGTCGAACGGCAATTAACCAATGGGAAGCCAGTAAATGGCAGCTGCCATCGCTAATCACTCCTCCTTATCCCTGGCAGCTTGTCCCTCCATGTTGTTTTTACGAAGGAATCGTATGGTTCCTGGCTCCGCCACATAACGCGTGTACGACAGAACTACGTTCATTAGGCCTAAACCAATATCTGAACAAATACGATGTAGCCTACCTGACAGCACGTGAGACGTGCTTTGACTTCACTTCCCAGCAATGCTTTGGTTACCATGGTGACAGAATGATCAGCCAGCATCAGCATTCCGCCCAACCGTGTTAGGCCTAATCGCCGCTAGAAGGCGTGGCGGCGGAAGCAAATATTAAATGCGGTACTTCAACGTAAATAGATGAAAATATAATTAATAATAATTGTCGTAAAACTCTGTAATGTTACGGATCATATTCAGTTTTAAATCTCAAGAAACAATATTTTCTTTAAAAAACACGTGTTTACTTTGGTTGGTGCGCCGTAAATGTATGGTACTAATGTTCGTCCTATAACAACCGTCAACTTTTACGGGTGGCCACTTTCGGCAAGGTTGCGATGGATCGTTGAGGAAACGTAACGAATTATGAGACGGTATATTGACGTTCTAATACGACTCGAGCGTAGTTTAAGCATCATAAATGTTCTCAACCCCAAATTACATTCCGAAGCTGAAAAAAACACCTCGCGCATGCGCTGGGTATTTTTTCAACTTCGTAATGCAACTCGGGGTTGAGAACATTGATCGATAAAAAATAAATAAAAAAAACTACGTCCTGGTAATACTGAGAAAAATATCACTTGTTCTTTGATTGGCCCTAACAAAAACTATGGCCAACCAGAATTGATGAAGCGATCTTGAAACCGTGAAGATGTTTCTTTTGCTCAACCAATGGTTATAGCTATACTGGAGGGTGGAAATTGCGGTTTACCCTTTCAACTTGGACTCCACGCCAGTTCCCGCGCGTGCCTCGAGAAGTTAACGCCTCTAAGCATTGCTTTCGTAAAATCAGCTTCTGGGGATATTGAATGAACTGGTTTGAAGCTTGCAAGAAGGACCCGTAGCTTTCTCCCAGTTTTGTTGAACGGTGTCTTACTCTAAATCATAATGCCATGACATCTTACCATATACTTAAGATTAGTTGGAGGGGTGGGGAGGGGCGCAGATTACGGGTGGATTCTACGGGCAAGCATCAACAGCAGCTATACATGCTTTTAGTCCCTCTGCATCAGGCCTTTTAGGTTCAGGGAGCCAGGAATTAGCGTGCGGAAATCTACTTTCCGGTGAGACTGGGCCTACGTCCGTTCGACGATGAGCGAAAAAAAATGTCCTGCCCATCCTTGTAACTCGCTGTCCATTATTTAAAACAAATGTTACAAAGAAAAACAAGTTATCTACAATTTCCTGTAGCCTTTACGACTGGACTTAAGACGCAACTAATCAAGAGGAGGAATCTATCCAATGCAGCTTAAGGATTGACGTGATTAAAAAAAATAAAATGGGCCGGAAATTCGAAAACGAGTGTCATTTATACGGCCAGTTCTTCTGTCAGCTTGTTGCTATTGGTCAATTGCATTGTGATTACAGAGGATAATTGTTTTTTAATCATCTGTTGTCGCTTGATTGCGATGTCTACACTAATGACATACGTTCCACTAAAAAACAAATTTGTTCGTAGTTTTTAGGTATTTTTTTTTTAACTACGTCATTCAGACGGCATTTAAATGATTTCTCCATTGCGTCTTCTATTACGCCCTAGTCCTTTATTCCGTCCTTGTCGAGGGGTTCGACAAAGCTATAAATAATCTCGTACACCCAAGATTTAGGATTTATAAATCCGTTGTAAATCTTGTAAATCTCCAAAATTTGGTGTAAATCTTCTCTAAATCCGTGTAAATCGTGAAAAATTCTCATGTAAATCATTAAATCTTACTTAAATCTTTAAATCCCAGTAAATCTGAATATCTTCATGTAAATCTTCAAATCTATAAACCTGTGTAAATCTGCAAAATTTTATGTAAATCTTTAAATCTTACTTAAATCTTTAAATCCCAGTAAATCTGCATATCTTCATGTAAATCTTCAAATCTATAAACCTGTGTAAATCTGCAAAATTTTATGTAAATCTTTAAATCCCAGAAAATCCGTAAATCTCCTTAAATCCGTTGGAAGATTTACAGATTTACAAATCTCGTACACTTTTTTTGTCTTTGTCGAACCCCTCGGTCTTTGTCCTTTGTTCTGTTGGGTGGCCGGCCATGGCACATGGGGCCCCTCGGCCCCTGTCTGACCTCATCTTTGTTGCAAAGCAGTCATGCCCATTTTCCCTTTTTCTCAGGAGTGTTTTAAAACAATAAACAAAATATTAAAGGCACATGTCTTTTACCGATTGTTGGCTTCCCTGCGCATCACGCTTTTGTCAAGGTGAACGTAGGGCTAGAGCTCTCATGCGTCGAGAGACTACTCTGGCTATTAATTTGAAGTAGGTCTATCAAAACTTGGTTGATCAATACTGGATGGAAACCATACCACGGCAAATCCTTTTGAAAAAATTGTGACATGAGAGATTAACGGTGTTGATGGTGATTTCGATATCGTCCTCCCTCCCCCCCCCCCCCATCTTATCCTTTCCGAGACTCCATTCTGCTTTAAAAAAAAAGTTGGTTTTGCCAGGAGTAAATGAATATCAAGAAATGAAGTGAATACACTTCAGTGCAATGTAAGCTACTCTAGCGTTTGAATAAATTAGGAGGTTCGCCAAATTTATAATGAGCTACCAGTCAAACGGAATAAAACTTAACTCATGGCCCGAACTCGTTCCAACATCACAGACTCTCGATCTGTAAATCAACGAATTTGTTATTTAATTCCGTTTGCATATTGTAAACACAAATATTTGCAAGTTGGACGCTTTAATTCGTCGCAAGGATGAACAAAGACTGTCCACATTCCATCTTCTTTTCAGTAGGCTACTATTAATAATCGCATAATTCGTAAAGCGACTGCAGGGCGCGTTTACGCAATGTGACCTTCCTACTCGCCAAACGCTATTTGCTAGTCAACCGTTATTTATTTACCATTAGTTTCCCGTTTCTACTAAATGAATGCGGTAATAGGTAACAAATCTTACATTATAAACCAAAATCTCGTAGCAGAAATGAAGCAACCGCAACGACCCCCGGAAGGGGAACAATGAAAACGTGCGAGTGTGTCAATTCTTTGGCTTGAAGTTGAAACCGGGACGTTGTTGCCCTGAAAAGAAGTTGAAATTGCCTCAACTAACAATTTGCTCTGCGCGGTCATCGCAAAGGCATGTCTTAAATGACGTCATGTACGAAGGACAGTTATTTTTCGCACGCTACTGGGAGTGGGGAGGGGCCTGAACGGGGAATGCCCGTTGGTGGGGTAGTGCTTATGTTAAAGCCACTATTTGATTACGATATTGCTTTGCGGAGGGAGACGATTGACGGAAAAGCAGCACCAAATACTGAGAAACAACCACGGGTCAAACAAATCCCCGGGCGAAGGTGGGTACGATGCTAGTTAAATATATTATAAATAACAACACGGAAAAAGAACTAGGTGCAACAGTACTTTAAACATTGCTACAACATTGTTGTCATTTCACGCTATTCCAAAATTTGCTATTCAAAGAACAGCTTCTATCAGTGTACTCGACGATGGTAGAGTAAAATAGCTTCTCGCAGCGGGAATTTAAAATCCAACATGGCGTTCATTTCGCGGTTATCGAATCGAAGACAAACCAACGAATGTCGGCATTCAGAAATCAATCCGTTGTCTTGTACTGCAGTACAAGTTGTTTTCTTGTAGTCATAAATCGACGCAGTCATGTTGCACGCATTATGTCGCGAGGCACGAGGAGAAGATCTTCATCTGCGTTGTTGCCACTACATACAGACAACTCGAAAGCAACTTTCTTTGGTAAAGGCGAGAAGCAGCCAGCAGATTTAGTATAACCAAGTAAAAACTAGTGAGCGAGAAAATTGGTATTGCGTAAACCCGTAAAAACCCGCCCTTTACCCCTAGGGAGAGTAGCCAATCCCGTCCATCCCCCCCCGTTTACCCCTCTTATTATTCATAAGGATATTTAATATGTAAGTAAGCCGTTGTCGCAAACCAGCAAGCTTGTAGCCAGGCAAGTATGAAGCTATAGTGTCCGCGGCCCATCTTGAGTTCGCCCCAGAATGAACACAAATAATCGATTGTACGTGTTTGGTCGCAGAGTGCCTTGTTAATATCCAAAGTAGTTACAAAACAATGGCGGCCGTTGGTTAAAGCCGCCCCCTCCAGGAAGACGTAGCCGATCACAAAATAAGTGCAGGACTCAAGATACGCCGCGCACACTATAGTGAGTCATTTTTAATGGGATTTTGAGAGATGAACACGTGTATTTAAAGGCCCTACTTCGAAAGCAAGGTTATAGTAAGTGCCCTTTTCTAAATATGCTTCCACAATAAACACCTTTCACATTACAAGTTTTAGTTTTTTTTTTTTTTAATTCATCGCGTTTTACCAAAAGCTTGCTACGATGCTAAACTAGTGTGTTTTTAATAATAGTAAATTTATTCACGATGGTCCATAGATGGCCTTGGTAATGGTCAAACATCTAACCAGAACTAAATATTTTAGTAAAATAACAAACACCGTGTCTCATCAAGTACGGTTTTGTACTAAGCTTTCAGCACAACATCCTGTATTCAGACCTTTCAAAGCATGAAAGAAAAAAGAAAAGAAGAAAAAAACATTTTAGACAGAACTAACATGATGCAAACACACATATCTTGGCCGAAAAAGATTAAAGCCACATTAGGCTTTAGGGCAATTGGTGAATGCAACGAGATTAAGTTATTTTTGATAACTTTAGTAATTACGTACAAGGACTGCGTTTTATGTTATTTTGTAAAAAAAACGTTACATAAAATTGTTGCTCTACACCGAACAGTTATTCGTATTTGTTGGCGAGTTATTTTAGAAAATCCTTTTTAGCACAGATTGAAGAAAAAAAGAATTTTGTTTCCGTGGGGCAAAGCCTCCCACACCCGTGCCATCCCCGGAGACGCAGTCCCTTCATCCACCCCCCCCCCCACCCCCTTCTCCCATCCTAACGTAGCATGCCCGTGACGGCTTTAAAAAATATTGGCAATTCTGGGCCAAACCGTTTATAAAATATGCACATCTTGGGTGTTCGCTACTGGAATTCGATTGAATTAATCAAATTTTTATTCTGTTCGATCCGACGTTCAGTCAAGAAAACGAGAAAGGGAGTAGGATGGGGTGGGCCGGGGGTTTGGGGGGGGGAGACGGGAAGAGTACGGGGGGCGGGGTTGAGCGTATATCAGAACACGCATTGGAGTTAGGGGGTCGCAGCCACGCAGTTCGTACTATAAATTTCGAATCCCATGAGGGAACGTAGCCTACACACATCGCGATCCTGAAGTGGCGGTGCCACGGCGCATTTTTTATTCACTTGCCAAACTATTAAATTATGAAGTAATTGCGCGGGAAACTGTGAAGCTCACTCAACTTGTCTCCTGAATCTCATCATCAAAAGCTGGGCTCTTTTCAAGCTCTCCCCCATTTACCCCCCCCCCCCCCACTCCCTCCCTCCCGTCTCTTCCCCCCACCGTTCAACCACCTCTTATGACATGACACGTACGGTGGAACTTCGCATACCTTTATTTTTTAAATTAGTTCTTACATTCGTGTGTAGGGTCAACGTTGGTAGTTGACAAAGGTGTGACGGGTAAAGGCGTTATAGTTTAGGTGTAATCAGGGTCGCAATTTGGGGGATGGGGGGCACTGCTCCGGGCCTCCGGTTCCTGAGGCACCCCCAAACATTACAAATAAACATTAAGGTCCTCAATTTTTTGTTGAAGGAGGCCCTTTTCTTATGGTTTGCTCCGGTTACCCAGTAATACAATAGCGGCCCTGGATGTTAATTCCTTCGTTTGCATTATAGTCTTAAGCCCCATCCGTGGAGTTTACGGTTTTTATAACAACATTAAGCATAAACGAACAACACAACACATGCGTCCAGTTGCCTCTGCAGCAAGCTATGCAGAGAATTTCTCACTCGGCCAATTACGACCACAGCAACGCATGAATCAGAAGTAGGCGTTAAAGAAACAAAGAAACAAACAAACAAACAAAAACAACTAAAAAAAATACAAATAGGACGTGCAGGCAAACTCATTACGCAGTGAAAGTATTTGAAGGTATCGTGAAGTTTAACTTCAGCCTTTGAACCGTGGACGAAATAATTGGTGAATGTGGTAGTATTCCTTCGATGGCGCGAATCATTTTCAACTTGATGTTCTTTCTTCCAGTTTTAGTTCCAGTTTGTAGCAGAATACTGGAATTAAACAAGCATATGTTTATATTTTGTTTTACATTTATTTAAACGTTAACACGCCAACGAGCGAACCGAAAGGATAAGATATTACTTTACATGACATATCTGTCTTGACTACGTCGTCACCCCATGATAAAAATCGATTCGAAACAAACAAAAACAAGGAGCTACAGCGACTATCTAGTCGCATTGGTCTTCTGTACAGATCGTCCACTTCCAATCATGTTGAGGCGCACACCTCTATCATGCACTACAACAGCTATCTCTATTATATAATCTAAAAACAGTAACCATCAGAATTGCCCGTTTCAAATGTGTTAACTTTTAAGTTTATTTTACGTTTTAGGCATACTTGTCAGCGTTTACGCCTAATTTACAACTTTAATTTCGTAAGTAGCAACAAACGGGGATTTGGATTGTATACAGTAAGCCTATTCATTTTTGCAACACGGTATGCCTCCGCGCACACAGTTACAGTGTTACAACGTAATGCGCAACGTAGCCTAATATAGATCAGTGGTAGTAGGGAAGGACAGGAGATACGCTGCAGCAGCGACTCGTAGCAACTATTGACGTTGCCATGGTAACGTGATTTTATATCTAATTTTCATTTTTTAGGCCTAATTTTTTAACGGCAGTTTTGGTTTCGTAAGTAGCAGATAGGCCTAATCATGGAGAATTTGGTTCGATCGTAACTTATTCATTAATGCAACAATGCGACAAGACTCTTTTAAACGAAGCTAAAATGTTTTTGTTTTTACGGCTGCGTTAACACAAATCTTTAGCATTTCAATTCGACGATGAAATGTTATTATTTAATTTAGTTACGTCGAAGAAGTCTTTTAGCTATAAGGAGGCAACGATGTTTTAATTTGCCATGTTATTTAACTAACTTTTGACACTGAATGGAACGTTGTAAACAGTGGTCGTCAATTTCTGGTACCGTTGCGAAGTTGAAAAAAGCGACGGACGGACGGACAAAGTCGTTGCAATAGTCTTCTCAGCCGGTACGGCTGTACAGAAGACTAAAAAAGGGGTTGGGGAGGGGGGCAGGGTGTACTCATGTGAATCGGAAGAAAAATGGGAAAGTAGAAAAATTGTCAGTTGTTGAAAATAAAAGTAGGAACTGTTTTTCCTACTCCTGCCTCGAGAGGTCTTTACAAATTCCGTGGTAAAAAAAACAAACAAACGTGAAAGCTCATATGGCTGACTTAATGGTTGAAATTGTTTTCATGCCGATAATTAATTTGTGAAATTGGGAGGAGGGGGGGGGGCCCGTACGTGATAAAGCTGTCGTTTTATGTATCAACTCCTTTCGTTGTACTTGAATTGCTAAATAATTTCAATGGACGATGATTAATGTTTGATTAATGATAATGTCAGATTAATAATAATGATGTCGGATTAATTTTAATATTTGAGATTCAAAATTGCAGAAACCTGTTGTTTAACTGTTTTTTTTTTTGTTGAAGAATATAAACCCACTAGAGTTATCGTGTATACAGACAGACAGACGGCCAAAAAGTCTTCCACAGGGTGGCATTCTACCTGGAAAACCTAGAAAATTCAGAGAATTTATCAAGTCTGGGAAAATCAGGGAAAAATCAGGGGAATTTAATAAACATATCCTGAAATTCAGGGAATTCCAACATTTTCCGTAAAGTCTTTTGCCTATATAGAATAGCTAATTCATATTTCATTTTTCACTTCTAAGTAAATTCTTCGCTTTATTACAGTTAAAACTGTCATGTTTTTTTGTTTCATTTCAGATTAAGTAAAAACTCCTTAGACCTAAATAATATTGGAAATATTAAGTGCATTTTTCGTTTTGTTGAGATCGAGACATTCCTGCTCTTTACCAACACCAGTTAAGGCAGTGGAATTTTTAATTTAACAAAGCGACGCGATACAGTCATTGCCATTTACGTGAAAGTATTGGTCTGGAAAACTTGGAGAAATCAGGGAATTTCATCTTCAGCTCTTGAACACCGTCCTGATGCACCACCAAAAATGCATGAGAAGCTATACTCTCCTCTGCTTTTCACCGCGCATAGTTAGTAATAATTTATAGTGTCCGCGGTCTATCTTGAGTTCGCCCCAGAACGAAGAACACAGATAATAGATTGTATATTTTTGGTAGCAGAGTGCCTTGTTGATATCCAAGATGGTTACGAAAACAATGGCGGCCGTCGATTAAAGCCGCTCCCTCCAGGAAGACGTAGCCGCTCATAAAATACTTGCAGGACTCAAGATGCGCTGCACACACAATAGTAATAACCAAAGATTTTTGCCGAAAATGACGTCAACCAATACATAACCAATCACCGATGCTACATTTCGTGTCTGTCGCCAGTTATTTACGGAAATACTCTCCTAGACCCGGCATTAGCTTTACTATAAACGCCCTCTGGTTGTTTAGATTGAATTTTGGTAGTTATATGATGTGAAATCATTTTGCCGACATTAATACTTTAAAATGTTGGTTGGCCAATAGGCGAAATCTAAATCTAAATCTATAATTCAGATTAAAAGCTCGTCGAAATGTGTCATCCAGTTTGCTACTCGAAAACTCTTTAAATGCCCCAGACCGCGTGTAATCTAAAGTAATCGTAAATTCCGTTCCGATACCGATGCCAATATCAGTCAATTCCCAACCAGTCCACGTTGAACTCTTGACCATTGAATCAGCATCGCTATTCTCGACCAGTTTCTGCTTTAAACCGAGGACACGGTGGAACCAACACTGTGAACTCATATACCAAAAAAAGCATTAAAAAAAGGTGGGGGAAGGGCACGTTACCCTAGTGCATTAATGTGGAAAGGAGGGGGAGGGGACACAGCGGAAGCAACATTGTTGTGAGCTAACCAGAATGTAATACACCGAAAAGTATCATACACGGCAATATGATTGAAGTCCTCTCTCCAGCAAAACAAAAACGATTAATTTCTCCGTTCCTATTCAATGTATTTCTACCAAATTTGGCCATATAGTAGATAGGTATGGAAGGTATATTTATACCAACTTTTACGTAATTCCGTGCAAAAGTAAAAATAGGGAGCCACACGTAAATTTGAAAACTATTCACTTGTTGTTGTTGTGGTTCTTGTTCTTGGCTGACACCGTTTCAGAAAAAAACTACTGCACCTAACTAAAATCTTATACATGATCGAAGCCAGAAATTTTCTTGGGCTTCAACCTCACTTTTTCAATTGGTCGGGCCATTCCGGAGTTACGGAACCCTGAACGATCACTATGATTGTTTTACATTGTTTTAACCGTTGTAATTAGGCAACAATCATCTGCCACTTAGCAAACGCCATTCTTCGTGCACGTGTTATGTATTTGCTAAAAAATTGAGTGTTGATCGGTAAAATGGGGCGTACGGTTTCGGCCCAGGGCCTCTGGGGAAAATAAAATGAAAGAATCCGTGTTTCAGCTAAACGCATATAGTTTGAAACCAAACTATACGCAACGTTGTTAATTTCTAGGCATTCGAAAATTGGCAGCTAAGAAATGATAAAATGGCGCGTTTATTTCGTAGATTCAAGCTTTCAGAGCTGAGCTGAATTGTTTCAAAGTGGGCAGCAACAATCGACTGCACGCATAAACCTTTGTAGCGCGACGCCATAGCCGTAAAAAAGGTACACGGATTACAAACAAAAACATTAAGTGTGCCGTTAAAAAGGGGGGGTTATATGATTGAAGTTTCACTTTACTTGTACACGGATAATAATTGATGATTTTTAATTGAAATAATCAAATGTACAATTGAGAAAATTACATCCGTTTAAGTGCTGTTGTGCTTTACCGATCACATATTAAAAAGTAAAGCACGACTTAAACAGATGCAATTTTCTCAATTGCAATTTTCTCAAATTTCAATTAAAAATCATCAATTTTTCACGTGTACATTTTAACAAATGAAGTGAAACTTCAATCATATAACCCCCATTTTTACGGCACACTTGATATTTTTGTTTGTAATATGTACAAGTAATATTAAGAGTACAGATTATTTAAATATCAGTAAAAATGGACTAAACTAAATGAGTCAACTACGTAATGTAAATGCGAATCCGCCTCTAGAAATATGAAGGGGCTAAAACCCTCTGATAGTAATGAAACAAAAAGTGGATTCTTGCCTCGTCTAATCTAGACACGCGCTAGTGTGTCGCGCCAAGTTGCAACAAACATCACATCAATTCAATTGTCAAGGATAAACCATTGTAGAGCGACGCCATAGCGTTCATTGTCTTATATCCAGAAGCATGGTTGAGCACATTTCAGGTACTTAGGGGTAAATAATGCGGCACGAAAGCTTACATAGCGGTAAAATGGAGAGCAATGACCCACCTGACAAAAATTAACTGGTGTAGGAATGTCAGCTACGTGGCTTTCAATGCAAAATTTGACCCTCAATAACGTTGCAAATGTGCTACACTTCTAGTTTCTAGTCCGCTCATCCCCATGTTAATTTCCATAGGGTGATTATTCGTGGAGACCGAGATAACGGGAAGGCTTCCAGCTATGCAGTTGGACGAATTGTTGCAATACGATACGAACTGCATACCTTTTCTGGTTTACAGCCTGGGGGTGTAACGGGTGTAACGAAAATGTTATAACAATTGTTAGTATTGTCAGCATCGTCTCTGATTGGAAGGTCAAAGTTCGGACAACGACAACGTGGATACCGACGTGCGTATCTAGACACACGCTAGTGTGTCCACACAAATCTAAACAACGTTGCCAAAGAAATTGTGTCTTACGTCCAATTCACGAAAAAGGAGGGGTGGAGGATTAACATCATTTTCAACTGCTAAAGCTTATCTCAGGAACGGAGGGCGACAATTTTTAAAGAGATTCCTAGATCTTTTACATGCCGAAATGGCAAAGCAAGGGTCCGTGTTCGGTGTTAAAAAAATTAACTAGCCAGAGAGATTCCTATAACAAATTTAGGCTCGTTCCTCCAGCTATCGGCAACATGCAGTAAACACCGTTGTCTTGAAATACTGTTTACTTTACTGTTTTGCTTCTACAGAACCTATTGACTTATGTCAGTTATGCCCTTTTTTCCTTCGCCGATTCGTTTATTTTTTCCTACTTCATGTAGGATTTTTGTCACCTGTTGACACCTTAATTAACTTTATGATTGTACGGTGCGCACGCCTTTTTTCTGCAACACGGATTATTACTCTTGTACGAACATTGTCATTGTGTCTTACGGTTTGGAGTGAAATCTACCGCTTTATGTGTGTGTGTCTATCTATCTGTCTATCTAGCTAACTAGCTAGCTATCTATATACCTATCTGTAAAGCAACAGTCTTACATTTCAGTCAGTGTATGTGGTTGTGTTGGTAAATAAGATACAAAATTTTGCTCCTGACAGCATGGGTAAAACCACAAGATCATGGAAGACAGGACACTAATGTTTAATTTTTGGTCACCTGCACAAGAAACAACACTATACACTAGTAATGAGCCAAATGAGGTTAAAATGTATGTATCCTGGTACCCGTACATATCATAACAAAATGCTAACACGACAATTTTGAACGACTCCATCAGTCTGTTGTTCAAACACAAACCGCCATCTTGGAAGAGTAGGCAGGCAGACCACTGATTTTTAAATTTTGTTTATATGTGACGAGGTGAAAACTATTTGCCAGTTATCCATGTAATCAACATTTTTACAACATTCGTCACTCTTCAACGATTTACTGTTATTGTATATGCTTCAATCATAAGTATGATTATTTCAACAGATTCATCGACTCATCGTATACAATGCTGGTTCCTCGACATCGACAATGTGATTAGTTGCACCTGTTCGTTTTTTGCCACATCATGCGCCAAGTTTGATTTCGCAATGGCCCATCCGTGACTCTTTTTTTCCCTAATTCCAGGGGCTCTATGGCGCTCTAGGTGACCAAGAAGGAAAAAATTCCTTCGAAAATTAAATATTAGTGTCCTGTTTTTTTTTTCTCTATGATCTTGTTGGCTTTACCCTTCCTGTCAGGGACAAAATTTTGTATCTTATCAATAGTTCTATATTCTGAAGACATTGTACACTGATAGTACACGTCACTGATGGACCAAGTCAGCATCCACGCAAATTGTGGTTTGTCAGTGCCCACTACGTTCAGAGTTTGCACACACACGCACGGTGCGTATAGATGGCCACAATTCGTGTGGACGTTGATGTGCACTGTCACTGCGCAGCTTCTTCAGTGTATTGTCTTCAGCCTATACTGTAAAGTATCAATACGCTGGAGATTGGGTAACCTTCCCACGCCTATATTTGCGAGTCACGTGGCTTTCGGGATAAGGATATACGCATATTTTGTGATAATAATTATGACTTGGGTTAAGTCTGGTTTGAGTTTTTTATTATTTTCTTTTTTTAGAAATTAATTTCTTGGAGCTTAAGTCAGCCGAAGCAACTTACTGCTTGTATGGCTGGACTGGCTCAATTTTGAACATTACCAGACTTTTAGAGACAAAGAAATATCTGGTAAAGGGAGGTGCCAACCCGGGAATTCGATCCGGAAAACCCCCGACCCCGATCATCGTAGGGGCCGAAAGATTGCCCAAAATAGTTCCCATAGCCGCTGAAGGAGCACGGTAGCCTCTCACGCTACCCTGACCGGGAGTCCTGGCGGGGACTTTCCCAAGATCCCCTTTCCAGGGGTTCGACCAGATCCGCAAACCTCCAGCAACCAGCTCTCTCACAACTCAGCCACGACGACTACATACCCCATAACGTACTGAATTGCACGTAAAGTGGTTATTAGACCAGTCACTAAGAATTTTATAGGTAAGGTCATTACAAAAATTAGCAGTATTTCTTTTATTCTCTTCACCTTTAGCATACGGTATTAAGAAACAAGAACGGAATTTAAGTTTTCTAATGGTAAAAGGCACTAAACAAAAGAAGACTTTTTGCTGTGGAAAGTGTCATTACTGCCTTTTGATGTTTTTCATGCACAGGATGCCAGTATGTTCGTGATGACGTAAAAGAAGGATCAATACTGTCATTTGCGTCATCACGAACATACCGGTATCCTGTGCATGAACGACATCAATGACAAGTAATGACACTTTCCACATCAAAAGTCTTCTGTTGTTTAGTGCCTTTTACCATTAGAAAACTCAAATTTCGTTCTTGTTTCTTGATGCCGTATGCTAAAGGTGAACAGAATAAAAGAAATACTGCTAATTTTTGTAATGGCCCTTACCTATACAATTCTTACACTGGTCTAATAACCACTTTACGTGCAATTCAGTACATTACGGGGTATAACTCAAACCGACCCAAAGTCATAATTATTATCGCAAAATATGCGTATATCCTTATCCCGAAAGCCACGTGACTCGCAAGTACAGGCGTGGGAAGGTCACCCAATCGCGAGCGTATGATTGCGAAATAACATGACAGCAGGCTTCGCATTACATTCCGTAATTATTATATTACAATTTTTTTTTGGCGTGTATGTTTTTGAGCGTTATACATCTTCTGAATGATAATTCTCTCTCTCTCGTGACGACGATCGAGTGCTCGGCCGGCATTTCTCTAAACTTTTAAACTTCGGCGTCATTTAAAATGTTAAGCAAGCGACAAAATAATAATAATATTATTCATTTATTCCCACCAATTCCGGGAGGGAGTCATATTTCTTTCCTCGTGGCGAATGTAGACTCCTGCGTTAATTACGCCTTAAGTGTTCGCGTCTTTATTTGCATGCCACTGTTTATACTGTGTCGTGAGAGTAAATGCGGATCCAAAAGAAAAAAACTGAGTTAGTTTTATTCTCTTATTTTTCGTCTCGAGTTTAATTTCTTCTCGCGTGTGTTTGTTATCTTTTTCGAGGTCCTTTTTTTCCCCAAAAAAAACTAGCCATGCGTTAAAGAAATGTTCAATCCACTAAACATATTAAGCACAAGCATTAAACACAGAAACAACTGAATAAAAAGATTAAATGCGCCCATTTCTTAATTTAATAATCTCTCATCGTTTGTTCTGAGAAACATGCCCCTTACTCCCATAATTTTTTAATGCTTTTTCGGTGTTTTACATTCTTGTTAGCTCACAACAATATTGATTCCACTGCCCCCCCCCCCCTCACATTAAGGCGCTTTGTAACCTGCCTCTCCCCCCACCTTTTTTGTAATGCTTTTTCGGTGTATTACATTCTTGTCAGTTCACAGTGTAGGTTCCACTGTGTCCTCGTTTTAAAATCGAGGCTCACACATGGGCTCATGTCATGTGTCACAATTTTGTCGTTTAATTTAGACTGAATTTCACTCAGGACGTAACAAAGCATACGTTTTGTCTCTGTATGCTTTAATAATGACCCTAAAGGCGGGTTTACGCAACGAGAATTTTCTCGATCTCTAGCTTTCACTTGATTAATACTAAATCTCCTGGCGGTTTCTCACCTTTACCGGAGCTTGCGGCTTTGCAGTTGTTTACACGTATCCACGGCAACGACGCAGACGCTCATTTTCTCCTCGTGCCTCGCGACACACGACGTACGATGCATACGGCATCGATTTATGACAACAAGAGTACAATTTTTACTGCAGTACAAGATGGCGGACTGATTTGTGAATGCCAGCATTCGATGGTTTGTTTTCGATTCGATGACCCCGAAATGCACGTCATGGTGGATTTCGAATTCTCGCTGCGAGCAGCTATTTATTCTACCGTCGTCTCTGCTAGAAGCTGTTCTTTGAATGAGAATAGCAAATTTTGGAAATAGCGTAAAATGAGAACAATGTTGTAGCAATGTTTTAAATGACTGTTGCACTTTGTTCTTTATTATATATTTAATTTATGTATTACGGCATTCATTTAGTAAAAAACCGTAAACTAATCGTAAATAAATAAGGTTTGACGAGCGAGAAAGTCTCATTGCGTAAAGGCGCCTTAATTGTGTTGTTATCCTTCTTGCAACATTCTGTTTTCAAATCCCTTTGTAATTGTTTCGACACTCTCGGCCTCACTCTTCCTCTCGGTTACACACTTGAGGGCGCGTTTACGCAACGAGATCTTCTCGCTTGCCGAACGCTATTTGCTAGTCAACCGCTATTTATTTGCGATTTATTTCCAGTTTCTACTAAATGAATGCGGTAACACATAACGAATTAAATGTATTATAAATAACAACACGGGTTAAGAACAAAGTGCAGCAGTAATTTTAAACGTTGCAACGACATTGTTGTCATTTCAGGCTATTTACAAAATTTGCTATTCCGTACAGAGTACAACTCTTCTGGCAGTGATCAGACGACAATAGAATAAATAGCAGCTCGCAGCAATAAATCAAAATCCAACATGGCGTGCATTTCGGGATTATCGAATCGAAAATAATTTTGTCGTAGGTTTTTCTTTTTTCTTCCCGTCATGGGTCCCTGGAATGCTCTTCCTGCTGATGTTGTCATGGCACCAACACTTGCTACCTTTAAAAAAAAAAAAAAGAGGCTAAATAATGTTCGTCTGACCAGCTATGCTAAATTTTCGTAGTTTTTACGACAATGGTATCAACCTGCTATTATTTATTGTAAATAAGTGTAGTTTTATAATTTTAATTTAGGCAGGGTATAAGTGGATAAACCTATCTCTTTCCCGTTATTTTTCCGCTGAGATCACAAAAAAATGATTTATTATTATTATTATT
>JAHWFP010008449.1:0-25240 GCA_023313725.1 Lithobius niger | reverse complement strand
AATGCTCGTGTCGATTGTGATAGGAACCTAAAAGTTTTCTGGCCCTTGTTTTTGTCCCTTAAAGAGAATTTTAGTCGTTGAAAGCCATGATAGAATATTACTTGCTATGAATTCACCTAACGATTGCTGGTGCCGTTCATAAACATTTGCCACGTACAAACAAATCGTACCCATCGTACCCAGCGTACCCATCCGTACCCATCGTATCATCCGGAGAATGCTGTGAAGACCAGTGTGGGACCATCTAGACGAAATAATTTCACGTACGACGGGAATTTGTTTATATTTTTCACTGCCGTTAAGTCATGTCGCTTTATTCGTTATGCAGTTAATAATTAGAAACAATACAGTTAATAATTCTTGTTAGCTAAATGATAAAGTTAGTAATTAATCATGCATGAACTATTAATCATTTTAAAGAGTGTCGTTTTAAATAGAAATCTTTTTAAGCAACGTAGCCACATCCAAACAAAATACAGAAAAATGACAAGTATAGTTTTTTTTTTGTTAAATACTCGAATTCGTTAAACGTTATTTGCTTGCAAGCACGCTTTCATCCAATACGTTCTGAATTCGACCAGTCCTCGAGGTAATCCGTTTTACTTTTCACCCGAATCCATTGGAATTACTTAAGCTTACTTACCGTGGAGAATGGAAAAATTCCCTCCCATAAATGCATTAGCGCAAAACTTCGTATGGCACTTCATCCTTTTCAAACCGTCGTTTAGAGCATTTCGAATAACTTTTTCTCTAAAAGGAATTTGCTAACGAATCCCTCTATGAGCGATCTTTCAATCGGCTGTACGCAAGAGCGACTTTTCATTACCTACGTTTGGCAATAAAACTTAAAACGTGATTTCTTTTCGGAATTTGCTCCGTTCAACTTTATATCCACACTGTACTATTCCATTTCCGATGACAAATTAATAATAAAACTTATTCGGGAAAAAAAAATCGATTCTAAAACAACACTAATTTATGACACGAGCTACATGTTTGTTGATACCACCAAGGACGCCAGAAACAAGCCAGGAACAAACACCAATCGATGTGTACATCCCTTCACTTGGGCCAGCTCATCCCCAAGTCCCCTTTATTGTTTGCCAACAGCTTGACGGCTTTGCTGCGCAGCTCGATTGCATTGCAGGCAGCTCCATCCGCAGTTTGTAGTGAGCGGCGGAGGCAAAGGCCCCTAGGGCATGGCTGGGGCTCATTTTGGCGGGAAGGTACTGCGAACCTCTGCTGCTTCTGCTGTTGCTATTACTCGAGGGAACGCAGCTAGGAATGGGCGACGCCTGTTAGGCCTAATGAGGTGCCAGCAGTTGCCACCACGCGCCCCGATTTGCATCGAATGTCGTCCCGAGGGCAGGGCGGCCAGTCGATTCACACGGATGCGTTTCTACCTCCCTCGCCCACCCCCGCAGCCATGGCCAGGAGCAATAAGCGACCTCGCACCTCCATTCCCACGGACCCAAGCAAACGCTTTGGATGCTGCGTTTTTTGTCCCGTTGGTTAATATTCGGGAGCAACGACTTGGCTATTGATTTGAGTTACGTAGAACAAAATCGCAGCTATGATTAAAAAAAAAAAGTATGTTCGCCAGTTAGTTCCATCTGCGTTGAATGTTTGCTAGTAATTAAAACATCGTAATAATGATGATGATATGTGCGTGAGTATACGTAGGCATTCTTTTCTATTTTTGTTAAAATTAAAATGCATTAGATAACGTACGAATATTATTACTGACATGAATACAACACGATTATCCAGAATCATTAATTTCACTTGACACGCACGGATATTCCTCTTCGTTTTACTGGAGACAGAAACTGGCTTGAATAATAAATTACCGAGCGTACTACGACTTTTCATTACTGGGCATAATTTCACCCCCTTAAAACGATGAACGGAGGTCTTTCGGTTCACTGCTCGAGTTTACTCCCTCACCTTATAATGTAAACAGTCTGCATTAACGACTGGCCTTGCGAGAATACACGATACACTAATCTGAGAAAGAAAGAAAAGACAGATGCCCGGACTGAGACTCGAACCTAGGACTTCCCGCATACCAGGCCGAGGAAAGCAACCAACCGGCCTAGCATGCGGGGAAATCCTGGATTAGAGTTCCAGCCCGGACAGCTGTCTTTTCTTTCATTCTCAGATTAGTTCACAAGGCCAGTCTTTAATGCAGACTGTTCCTTTCGTTAACCCTTTACCTTATGATTTATTCTTTATGTCAAGGTTCAAAATTGAGCCAGTTCAGCTTACGAGTATTACATGACATAAGGCTCCAAGAAACAGGATCCCCCCCCCATGAATGATAGTAATTTCCAAATTATATGACGGCGTAAAGAAAGGATACGTGATTTTGGCCCTCGTGATTTTCATGCTGATGTTTATTTTCCTTTCAATCTCGCGAAAGGCAAAAATTTAAGAGTTTTGTGCATACATTAGGGACTGCATGAGAAAAATGTGCTGTCGGCCAAATACAGTCGTATCCGAACAGAACAGGCATTACCAATCGAATGTTGCATTCTAGAGACGCTATGAATTAATACTAAACTTCACTGTTCACTTGCACTGCTTCTGCACAAAATGTGTACACTTCTACAGTGGACAATCCGTGTGGAGGTTAGTGCACATCGATGTTTACTATCACTGTACAGCGTCTCCAGTTGCACATTAATTTTTTCCGAACACTGATTCAAAAAGACCCCCTAGTTATTTGTCACTTTTCCGTATACCTCTGGATATAGATCAGTGATACCGACCTACGAACAGTTCGATGTAAGCTTTTAGTTCTAACATTCGGCTCGCGTCACATACAGCACCAACCATGATCATCACTCTTAATCTTGTTTATGAATTCGCGCACGACCAACTGAAGGCCAGGATAACTTTACGCCATTTTAAGACTTTGGAAGCTGCTTCATCGTCTTCCTGTCCTTTCCACGGCTAAGTCTGGGAACTGAGTGCATCTCACGCGCCAGCTTTAAATCAAGATTATCACCCTCTTAGTAGTTTCCGGTTTAGTTGGCTCAGCGGGGGAAAGAAGGATATTTTGGAGTCTTTGACTCTAGCCGCCATTGACAAATCCAACCAACGGTTCCACTTGAGTCCAAGCAAGGTCGTACTGGAACGTTACTACGCTGGACACCAACTTCCAATGGCCCTCCATATCCATTGTTCACCTTTTACTCAATGAGAATGTCAGTACAAAAAAAAAATGAGAACGAGGAAGCATATAGGGGCCAGAGAATTTCTCGCGAAGTGCCATGTCGTAACATTCTTTCACTCAAAATTTGAAATGACGATGATCTTCAGTCGCGGATGCCTAAACGTTTTCATAACTACAGGAGCGCTTGTCACAAATTTGTTAAATGTATGCAGGTTCGTCGGTGGGGACCTTAGCCTTCAATACCGGGTTCAATAAATACAGGTCTTCAATTTCCAGACACGTGCACAGGCCCCCGAGGGCAGGGGCAAACTTACTTTTTTCTGGGACCCTTTTTTTTGGGGGGGGGTGTTTTAACCTCTTTTAACCCCCTTTTTGTGGGATTTTAACCATTTCTGCGCCTCTTTGCACCACTTTCGTAGCAGTTATTGTCTTTTTTTGCGTTTTTTAGGCTCTTTTAGACCACCGCTCCCATAAAAAGGGCACTTTTTTTCAGACAGAAAGGGGCACTTTGCCATGAGGGCAGGGGCTCGAGCCTCCCCCCCCCCCCTGTGTGCACGTCCCTGGTAATTTCAATGTTTTTTTCCTGAGTAGCTTACATTTTTTAAAGAGTTGATTTCTTTTTAATATTGTAATTATTTTTAGTGTGGACTGTGGATTAATAAAAAGCAAACATGACTCTTTTACTGTAAGCATGATTAGGTGCACATTGATTTAACAGGGCAAATTAACAGTACATGATTGTTTTCACAGCATATTTTCGTACCGGCAACAGGACGAGTTAATCAGTGTCTGCATTCACATCACTTAAGATTACAGGGGGAGCATCTTCACCCTTCAAAGTCGGAGACCTCCAACTTTGTAACCACAGCTGCTCCGACGTTTACGGGTCAAAATTTAGGTGAATTCGGCCAAAACTAGCAGGATTTGCAAGAAAACATTAATTTTGATATATTTAGAAAATAATTTCGAAATATGCAATTTAGTTTTCTATTTTCTATTTGTGGCGCAAAACGGCACAATTAAAGCAATACACAATGCTCTCCATCGTAACTTAGAAGATTACCGTTTGGTAATTGGTGCAAAAAATTGCGTGTTTGCGTCACCTTGAGTCTACAATTCCTAAATATTGTATTTTGTTAGGTGCTGATCTTTTTATCTTTAATTGTATTGCCACTACAAACAAGCAGATTACTAAATAATGTAAAATTGTGGACTCCCCACTATTCAGATTGTGTTTGTAATCCTGTCGATTTGCGGCCTTTCGTAATCTTGCAACATCGCATTTTTAAGATGATGTAGTCTCGTTAATGCCGAATGTAGCTGTATGAGTACGACACCTCACAAAATAATAACTTTAAAAAGAGCTTAAGTCCCAGTGACCACTGCGAACTTTGTGAGGAGTACACGCGGACTCGGAGCAAAGCGAGCAGCAACAGGCGAGTGGTCAGCATCCCCGTCTCCTGACCAAGGGGCGGAAAATCACTGAAACTTAATTCAGGTATGAAAGGGTTAAGTGAAAACGTCGTAAATAATGAATGTACAAATATGGCGTACCCAACCGCCATGTGAGCACAAATATTATAACGTTTCCAACTAATAATAGAGCTCTCCAACACCAACACCACAGTTAAGGGAATGGTTAACCAATGTTACGTGGGGCCTGGCAACGGGTTGAGTGAGTTCCAAATTAAGCTAAGCTGATGGAATAAGACAAATAGTTCTGGTTCAGTTCTTGTGATGTTTTAAATTATAGTAAAGCACGTTGGAGTGCTCAGGTACGCCTGCCTTACATGGGGAACTCTTGCCCTGGTTTAGGACCTTAAATGGAATGCTATAAATTTTAGGCTTACTTGGGATAAGCTGGAATAATTACAGTTTTGGGTTATTGCTTGTTTTGACTGCTAAATTAGGCTGCTTCGGGGTTGCAGTGCTTCACTGACAAATTATCATGTTTGAATTTAAGTTCGGGGATTGAGGCAAAAAGGGGAAAATTCTAATAATATGGGCCAAAATTATCTATGGACATGTGGGTCGATTGGAGGATCGTGTTCACAACCAACTGTTGGGAGAACAGGGTGGAAGACCAAGCGAGCTAGAGCCATTACAATTGATGACGTACATTATAACAGACCATTTGTATGCTACATATCGTTACAACAATTGATCACGCAACATCATCTCTATTAACAATGCATATTAATTTTAAAGTGACAATGACCTTTTGTTACAATATAACATCATATAAACCTTGGGCTTGGTAGGTTTCACAAATGACGTCATCAGGACGACTTCGTTGGGGTGGCATAGCTAGGTTCAACGTTTGAGGTCCGAAATTAATCTCGCAACAATTCCTGTGCCCGATTTGTGGATTTTAGTTCGTAAATCAATAAAACGGGTTAAGGCGTTCTAGAATTTTAAACTGTAGAATATTCTACAAAGCATTATATTAATGTAAAACAGTCACTGATCCTTTTGGAAAAAAGCTGAATTCAATAAAATTAAACAGAGCGAGCAACAACTAAAAAGCTGACGCCTGAGTGGTAAGCCACACTGTTAAAAATAAAACCGTAAATAACAGTACAAAGAACTGGTCATTTGTTTCCAATTCTATGTACTATACAATTCTAGTTTTGTTGTATCGTTTAATGAGTTACCTATGAGGAAACTAGCTTGATTAATCCCGCCCTCACGGCGTTCTTAGAGCCGAGACTACAGAGATATGTGACGTAAAAATAAAAACAGTCCATGGGCATCGTTTATGACTGGTAAGAGAAGCCGCCAAGTTTCCAGAAAGGGTCGGCCTTCGAAAGTAGTTATATCATTTTAACCAGGAAAAAGCCGCCAATGTAAACCCTATCAGCCTAACCAGAAAACCTTGCGTGTTGCTCTCTTCATTAATTTCTTTGTATGGCTATTTTCTTACATTGGTGAAACATGTTGCACTTATAACTGTACAGTCCTGTGGTTCCAACTTCATTGACATTTATGTAATCCGTCATACTTGCCCGTAACTGTATTACTCGTTAGATCAACAATTTTTTTTTTTTTAAAGGGAGCATTGTGCGTTGGTAATAGGGTTAACCTTGGATCCTTTCTTTGGTTGAATGATATCACTACTTTCAAAGGCTGGGTCTTTTTGGAAACTTGGTGGCTTCTCTTATACCAGTTTTGGTTTTGGGTGGATTGTCCTTAAATTTTTGAACAGTACTTAACTCACATAAGTAATTTGCAACGTTTTCCCGCTGTATATACAGAAACTCCAGTTTTCAAAGTATTAATTCTTCCTTGTGGCCTACTCAAAGATGTGGCTACTACAAAGAAATATTCTGGTCTTGCACTACGAAGAATCTGAGACGTCGCTGTTTAATTCGTTGGTTAGACCTTTAGTCTACTGCACGTTGGAAATAACAGAGAAAATGTTTGTCGAATAAAGAGTATGCACAAAATAACCTCGACTTACCGACAGCCAATGAACGAAGACCAGTTGGGATGCCTGCGCAATCAAACGACAGGCAGTTCGTTATCGATTTTTATTATTACCGATTATATTACTACAAAATTCTTTCAGAAAGTCACCGCCATATGCGCTAAGCTTGGCTTGCGCATACTAATGTAAGATATAAATGTAAGACTATGTTTGACGTGCTGTTCTACGTTGACTAACTTTTTAATTCACAGAACGATACATAGCACAAAGTGATAAAATAAAATGATATTGTGCTACGATAACCAACTTCAAAAAAATGATTCTGGCTTCTCACTCTGGCGGACGCACTGTTTACAAAATGTCCGTTGAAGTTCCCAGGTGGAATTAAATTTAAGAGGGTATTAAAAATTTGTATGCCAGTGTGAGTGTGAGAAATCGGACTTATATTTTTAAGGCACTAATTCCTTTCTGCCTTTGAATTATAATATACGATATTTTGATTTTGTTAAAATAAGTTATTAAAAGTAACGAACAAAAAAAAATACATTCTTTTTATTTACATTCGTATGCTTTAAAAGTTTTAAATTGGAACCTGATTCGGCAAAGGCTAAGTTTCCGAACTATAAGATGGTTTTGTAATGGGCGAACGTTTGATAATGAAATTTCCATTTTTTTTCCTGTTACAGAGCCATCTGTACTCTGAGAGTGGACATGTACAACGAACATCATTTATGTGAAGTCCAGTCAAATTCTGCAAATGACGACAACGACTTCACCATTCCATTGATGTCGTTGTTATTGGGAATCGGGACCAAATGACCTGGAATAACTGAATGTCGATGGACGTTTGTGGAAGATGACCAGTTATTGAGATGGATGACCACACACAGGCCAGAATGGCATGACGACGGCAGTGGTTTTGCGAATTCAATTGACCGGTCGGTCTCCGAATCCTCTTGCAGTCCCGGCAAGTCTGCTCGCTCAGCCAAACGAGGCTTGTCAACAACCAGATGGAAAATCCTATTACAAGTACACACGCCAGCCCAAGAAGAAGAAAAAAAGAAAAAAAAAACCGAGTCTGGTCCATCATTGGAGTGTGTTGTCAAGAAGGCCAGGTTGTGCCATCAAGCAGAAAATAACACCCCATCGCTGGCACGAAAACGAGAAGAGTCAAAGCCAACCTCGGCGGAATAGGATATATAGCCCACCACTCAATTAGAGTCTGCTTGTATACCTATTTGCGTGGGAGGTTTTGTTGGTTCGACTTCTTGAAGGCCGAAACGAAAGATGGCCTTCTCCTTCCATCCGCCCACCCACTATAATTGAAGTCGATGCGTTGGGAACCAAAGCCCAATCGGACTTTGCTTGCAAAATCGTCTTGGATGGACTTGGCCCGCGTACTCTTTGTACGCCTCTTTTTTTAGACTAAATATTACCCTACAAGATGTTGAGAAACCATCGTGAAGGGACTAGAGTTGAGATTCAGAATCTTCAGAATAGTTAGATTTGTTTTTCAACAGTGACAGAGAACTTCAAACTACAACTAAAAAAGTTCTTGTCGTAGAATCCGGTGACTGTAGCTTCCTTTCTCTTAACTTCAAGCCTTTAATTTCACAGCAGCTAAACACGAAGAATTACATGCTAACATGAAGGTAGAACACGTGAACAAAATATTCGTCAAGTTTTTTAAGGTAACCTAGAGTCAACTACCGGCTGGACCTTGAGAGCAAAATAGCATAGGCTGCAATATGGCAGCCAAGACTGTCCATTGGAAGTCAAAAAAGAACAGAAAGCAAAATCATAAGTTTAAAATGTTTGAAATTAACATATACGAGGCAGTGTGCCAAGAAAGAAAGGTACTGAAATTGGTTTTAAAGCTAATAAAAACTTGCCACATAAAAGTAGATAAAATTAGGTAGTTATTTTGAAAATCCCCATTAGTTGTAGAACTTATTCCCAAAAAAAACCGTGCTCGACCAGGTTCTCCGAACTTTTAATTCCTTCGTCACTTGGCAACCTCAAAAAACGTTTCTTTCCATCTTTACTACCCTCCCCAATATCCTTATGGGCCCGGTCGGTAGTTCAGTCACAGCCATGGACGGATTCGGTATAGTTTCGAGCGTTTGACCGTACAACGAGTTCGCTCGTCGTGCATTTACTTGTAACCAAACTATTACAAATAAAAATTTGATCTGTAAATTAATCAGTTTGCTAACCGAGTAAGCGTTACGTGGAATATAGTCCAAATCAACAAATACTTTTCCCTTCACTGCCTGACAGGGAAATTATTATAGGAGTTTTATTTTACACTCGGAAATTAAGCATACAGCACATTGTAGTACAAAGGATATAGTGAGTTAAAAGGCTATTGTACTATACAACCGGGTTTTGGGGAATGGCAAGATTCCTATGAAATCAGGCTACAATTTCATCCCACCAAATATAACGGGCGCTAACGGGACCGCGGGAGTAGAGTTGCAAAAGCTGACTGCTGCTCGCAGCGCCTCTCGTAACAATTACGCTTTTATTAATAGGGAGCGGAAGGCAAGCCGAGTGATTGTCTTAGGGAGGCGGTGATTTAATCCGCCTGGATGAGAGTGGGGTCGACCACGAGTGATTTATCATAGACTTGATGGAGACGATCGTTCCTCCAGCCACCATCATGTGGCAGCAACGCCCTCTTGACGAAATTAGTCACCACAACGAATCATAATGACCGCAAATCACTGTCAAGGAATCACCAGACATTACATTCACGCTCGCAAGGCATCAGGTGGATACCTACGATCTAACTTTAATTTAACAAATCAATATATAGTCTCCTTCTTCAATTATAAGCAAGAGCTTCAAAATAATTCGTCGAACGAGGATTACACAGATGTGCACTGTGTTAGAGCTCTGTCCAAGCATATGACGGATCACAGCGGATCTAACTCAACTTGCCAGGGTATACCACAAGGTTCTGTGCTTTGGCCACTGCTGTTTTTGATTTTTGATGTGTCCTAGCGTGCAACAAATATGGCGGAGGGATTGACTCAAGTTGTAGTATACCACAGCTTCACTGCTTGAGCCACTGATGTTTTTGATTTTCATACGCAACAGTGGCAGCAATACACAAGATTCAATTTAAATTGCTGGTGATATTTACCTACTTTCTGTAGATTTCAATTACTGTAAGATGATAAATAAACGCCAGTCATATTTTGACAAAATACAGTTATGGTGCTGGTGGAACAAGGTGTATTTAAGTGGAAAAAAAAAAACACTGATGATCAAACTGCAAATTTCTTGTTGACAAAAAAATTAGCCAAAATGTATCACTTTAAAAAAAACTCTCTTCAACCAAATTTAAGCAACTGTAGGCAGCTTAAAAGAAGAGTAAACACAGCAAAATATTTAGGTTTTCATCTGTCGGACACTGGAAGCATGGCGTTTCTATTACAAAGTAATTTTTTTTTTAAACTACAACAAATAATGCCTAATTTGACCTATCAAGACCATAAATGATACACAACAACAATATAAGGCTTATTTATGAAGTTTGGGTAGAGTCTAGTTTAGGATACAGAATTTAAATTTATGCTGCTAGGCAATTGCAGATTTGAAAAAGTGCAAAATAAAATTCTGGCACGCAATTTCAACCGAATTTTTAATGTTCCTTAAGACATTTTGAAGGAACAGACGATACTGAATATAAAAAGCTTAAGAGATTAGTGTTAGTAAAAATTAAGAACGATTTTGAATTGGAAGCTTCACAGCAGATAAAAAATTAAAATATAACCTTAGATTGAATACTTTAAAACTATCTTTGTGGAGAAATAATGGGAAAATGTTACTTAACAATGTGACTTAAAAAGGGTTTTAATGCGCTTTTAAATTTCAGTTCAGTGCTTTATTGTTCAGTCAGTCACATACAATGTTATTTTGTATTTTATTGCTTCCTTTTAAATTTTTAAGTTTTGGCTTCTGTCAGTGGACCGCAGTGGACCCTTCCCACTCAAGTTGCTTACGTGACAACGTTTATATATATATATATTATAAAATGATAATGAAATTTCACGCTGTTAAGACAATAATATAATCAATTTTTTAAAGGATGTGTGTATAAAAAAAATTTAAAAGCAAAGTTAAAACCTATCAATTAATGAATAGTAGCTAAATGATTATGTTTTTACGACAGTAACTAAACACAACAGGGTGCAATGGAAAAAACTTTTTTGAATTCTTAGTATTTGGGCTTCGAAAAGTTGCTTTATAACATTGCTACCACGTACAAAAAATGTCATACTGATGCTGAGGTGATGTGAGGTGCCCAGATTTAAGTTTAGCACTGTTTGAATAGGCGAAACACCAAAAAAAAAAAGGACAAAATTATTATTAACAAGTTTAAAACTAGATTTTAACATCTCATTTTATGCCTCACAAACCACCTGTAAATTCGCTATAATTACAAATAATTTTATTATTGTTAAAATAAATCTGGGTATAGTTTAACAACGAAAGTTGACTAAAATGACATTTTAGCCTATTTTGGCCTATAAGATAATTAAGATAAAGAAGACGGCGACAAGCAAAGCCCAAGGCGGCCCCCCCCCCACCCCCCAGAAAAGAAATCGAAGGAATTAGCCCCTCCACGCATCAAGACGGGCCTTAAAACAAGACAGGTTGAGTGCTGAAACAACAGGCAGAGAATTCCATGGTTTGACAACCCCTCACAGAAAAAGCGTTGTCTAATATTGAGCCGGGATAATTGTCCCCTCAATTTGAAACGATGTTCCCGAGTACTGTTAGGTCTAAGAAGAAAAATAATTGGAGTAATCAGTATTGACAAGACCATGAAGAAGCTGGTAAGATAAGAATAGCGTCTCCCCTATCAAATCTTTCTTGTATGGAAGGCATATGGAGGTGCTGAAAACGATCGGAGTAAGTAAGTTTACAGACAGCTGAACACCATTTGATAGTCTACACTGGCGCTTTTCAAGTTTATCAAGGTGAGAGGAATAACAAGGTCGACAAACTTGTGAACACTAGTCAAGGATAGGGCATATGAAAGTTTTAAAAAGCATAGCAAATAGGTGGGAATCAAGGTAGGAGAATTTTTTAAAGACGTAGTAAGCTTTGCGGAAAACATTGCTAGTGTCATTATCACTGGGTGCACCTCAAGCCATCACCTCAGAGTGAAGAAATTTCTTGTTTGTGATACTAAAAGAAAACTTTCCACACCCATTAAGATATTAATAATTCTGAAATAGTTTTTTTTTCTCACTGCACCCTAATGCCGTGTCGTTGCATTGCTACACATGTAGTTTTTCATAGTTAGTTTATTTTTCGTCTCTTCATCAATCCTATATATGTAACAAAAAAAATAACAGTGTTTCATCACCGGTATTTCATCCGCATTGGTGTACATGAGACTGAGGTGAAACGACCAAAGTGGCACCAAAGATGATTTTCTATCAAAATAGAGAAATGAGACAACGCAACAATGAATTGACTTGACAGAAAACATCAACGAGCAATTGCTACAATGGCAACGATGCATTCGTTTAGCTGTTTAAAGGGTTAATCATGTAGGCGTCTTTTTTCACGCGTCGGCAGCTGAACGGTATGAGTAACAACATTATATGACGGTTAACAAATAACCATCATACAACCGTTATTGCTGAGATTGATGAATGATAGGAATTGTCAGGAAGGGACGGAAGATGTGACTTAGTACATGCCATGTAAAGATATTTTGGTTGGCAAGCTGCCTTGTCATACGTTTATAAAGTTCGTTCCATTCATGTACAAAATACTAACTTATTAACACACAGAACCGACTTGTCTCGAAGCAAACTGACTTCGCTGCAAATGCACACGACACAGGGCGTTTGTAAACAAACGACCACCTGAAGCAAACTGATTCTAAATGTCACGATGTCAGCCAATTAGTGGCTGAACATTATGCGGACATTGACAGGGAGGGGGGTTCTAGGGAATGAGATTTATTTCTGAAAAGCGTAATCTGAAAACGGTGGTGGAATGCAAAGATGTCCACTTACCAAGCTTTCGTTCTACTTTTGCGATAAAATTGCTAAGCTGGTTTCACTTACCTGAAAATACAAAAAAAAAAAAAAGGATTATGTAGTAGCATCGTTTTTTAAAAACAAAACACATTAAGTACGTTTTTAATTACTGACTAGATATGAGTGGTAAAAAGCATAAATGTGCAATCGCTATACAAACGTAATATTTCTCATGCAACATTTCTCAGGCCCTAAATTCTATAGCTAAACCCGAAATAAAGGACCCCTCTCACCTCCTACTCCTACTGGTGGATGGCCTTCGAGTTAACCCACAGTTGGCACTGAAATTGAACGGACCGTCCGCATTCTTGTTTGGGTTTGGGTAAAGAATTTTCGGGGTTGGGGGGGGGGGCAACATTCTGCTTTTAACTGCTGCTGTGGCATATAAACTAATAAAATAAACCGATGAAATTGGACTCAGATTGGACAGCCTTTTCCAATAAGGATAAGAACTCAACTATATGCCTATTTATTATTTAATTGTATTAAAAAACATTTTTTTTTTAAATAAATGCGTGCAAAATTTTATTTCCTGGTTTTGTTTTTTAGCCGCAACAAACTTCCGCCCCTTCCCCCCTCTTCAAACCAGGGCAGCAAGAATAACGGAGAGTTTGTCGGGCTATCAAAAGCGGTGACGTGTCTCGCAAAGATGGCCCCAAACGCACGAGACCAGCTAAATTCGAGCGATACCATCGTCAGACATGGTTACAACCTAATGCTGGTGTCGTTAGGTAACGTTGATGAGCATCTGGTATCTCGGCTAGCGTACAACATAGAACAGCAGCTAATTCTGGACCGTAATTGGTTGTAATTTGATGTGGCCGTTCTAATTGCCGATCAATTGCCGGGGTCAGACATGCCATCTAAACACCCGACTACGGCCAGAGAGAACACGAAATCTAGAGTTACCCTTCGCTTTTAAATACCATAGAATGGTTAGTGTTAATTAATTCAAGGGCATGATGCGTGAAACGTAATAAGCGTTTTCATTAAACATAAGCTGTAAATTTCGTTGGGTGTAGGATTATTCCTTGCACTGAATTGTAGTAAAAGAATTGTAGTAGTGATGAAGGGTGTTTAGGGTCACAGAGTAAAAAATGAAACCAAACGTTATAGTTTTTAATTAAAAAAAAAAATTTCATTGAATATTTAGCGTTAATTGCTCATGCATCTGCTTTGTATTAACTATACATTAATACTGAGCGTTTGTAGGCTTGAGTAAAATGTAATCGATGTTTTATACGTTTATCTCAAGTATGGCACTTTTAATATTTGCAACACGACTGTGTTGTTTTAGTCCTATGCAATTCTTTGGAAAAACGTACGAATGCGTACACAACGTATACGTACTACATCTAACCTTTTCCCCAAAATGGCGACTTCGATTTAAAGTTTGATTCTGGCGTGAATGATTCACTGTCCCGAACTAAGCCTTACAGCGACCGAATCGTATTTTTAATTGGAGCTGTACTGTTCTTACATCGGATGATTGCTTTTATTAACTACGTTTTTTTTTCTTTCGTTAAATTAAGTCATGTAACAGGTAAGAGCGCTGTGAAAGGCCGGTACTCTCAAGAAAGGGTTTACAGATGAAGTGACGGCACTAAAAACTAGATTTCACGAACTAAGCCTAACACTGAGTTAAGTTTTATCGTTTTATTTCATTAACTACGGTTTTTTTTTTCTATTTAGTTCGTTAAGTTGCGTGTGGTACAAGTATTACTTTTGAAAACGGCCTTCGTACAGCGACACAACTGTTGGCAATGTTTTTTTTTTTTTCCGGGAATCGTTGGAACTTATTTCTGACTTCCATAATGTACGATATATGGGTAAACGAAAGTTACGCTTTCTTTAATCAAGAGACCATGGTTTCAACGTTTTCTCGCCGTAATTAAAGATTTAATTGAAGTTTTACGGATGATCGGCCGATTCTATGGACATTTACAAGCGACGTGTAAAGTCGAATATCGGTCGATGACTAATTCGCCAATGCAAGGTGTTTCACAATGAAAAAATTCCGGTTAACAAAATTATTTTTCGACCAGGGCGTTTTCGGCTACGCGATTTGTAGTACAAGCAACTATAGGCTATCTGGTTATGCTGAAGAAAATAGAAAAAAGCGAAGATTTACTTTGGCAGCTCTGAAACTGAGCCCATTATTTGTGTACTTTATTGTGTATCAGAAATCTACACAATTCTTGGCTAATAAATACAGATGCAAACCTATTTTGGACTTATATTGGAATTCTGAACTATATACGAACCATATGCGTATAATTAAGAATCTGCATGGGTTTGGCGCCTTGGGGAATCTAAGACGGCGGTTGAACGGCTGAACGGCTTTTCCCTTATAAATTACTTCTGAATGAAAAACTACTCACGAATAATATTCAGAATTAAGTTTACTTCAAGAAAATATTCTTTTCACATTGAGTTTCCTGACTCTACTGATTCTAATTCGCCTTTTGTGTCTTTACTAGAGGAAGCCCGTGCTACGCACGGCTGGTCTTGGATGTACCGTTTGCAACACTGGTACGGTTTGGTTGTTCATGTGTACGTCTATGTTTCACCGTATTAAGTTTCCTCAATCCTAATTTTGTGCAAACAGACTAATAAACGCTTTCACCGAATGAAGTTTGTTCAATCCAATTTTTGTGCATACTGGCTGACATGCACTGATTTTCGTTCGCTTCGCTCACTCAATCAGCGCATCCTGTGACTCAAATCATTTGAGGGCACCGTTTTAAAAATTGACACCCTGATGTATTTTTGCATCGTTTGCAATAAGCCAACCAACCAACGTTGGTCAGCTTGATTTCCAACTACACGCGTTTAGATGAAACACGGATTCTTTAATTTACCATCAACTATCAACGGTTTAGACAAAAGTTTGAAATCCAGAGAACGTCAGAGAATTGTTCATACGTAACACAACATGAACACGTGCACCAAGAATGAAAAGCGATTAAAGTATTTGTTAGATACTTAGATTGTTAGATACTTACTTGAGTATTCTACATGAGTTCAACGATCTTATTATGTATATTTCCAAACGTTGAAATGTTAACGTATAGGCTGTTTTATTATGTGAATAATATATAAACATGTATATGATATATAATATATATATACATATTTTTCGATATGCCGACGAAAATGTACATTATCTGCCTTTTATGCATTTCCTTCCTTCTATGCGATCTCCCCTTAGCTAAGCGCTTGTTGGCTTCCCTGCTACCCTAGTAGCTTATCCTTCTGCACATGCGTGGGTCTGGTTCCCTGTAAAAGCTTCAGCCTCAGACCGACTATCATCATTCTTCCTAGGGCAGCCACACTACGTGGCTGCTCGTCGTTTTTCTCCCTGAACATTGAAACTGGGCGCGACCGCGTTGGTTCTGCGATCGGGTATGGGCCTTTGGCCACAAAGCAACCGTCTTTCTTCCTTGACCACTTAGACCAGGGACCAGTTTTCGTGAACTCTTGAGTCAGAGGTTAAAACACCGTGGTCTGGGATACTACGGTTCCTTCTCTTTCATTCAATCCTTCAGCAACTAAGGGGACGACTCCCGGAACGACTGTGACGTCCCCTGTCCCTTATGGTCCGACATCAGTTTTGACTTACGACCACTCGCCTCCTGCCAGTCATGGTCGCTCTTGTCTACCAATAAGCATCTGAACCTTATGTCTCGTTGACCGGTTCGCTGGCAAGACCGGCAACATTGACTATTTACGGGCACGTTAGCCCTTCGATCGTCATGTACATCTAGGATTCTGCAATGGTCGTCACAGCTTACAACCATCACTCTTGTCTCGTCAGTGTGACCGCCTCACCACCACTGGGATCGGTTCGGTCCTTTCTTTGTCCTTTGCAACGTTTGCAGTAAGGATTACACCAAAGAATGACATCAGAACTTCAATGGTCGTTGCATCTACCAACCCGTTTCTTGCTCGCTGGGTTGCTCGCCAATGCTGCTGTTATCACCAGTCGTTCATTGTCCCTTGCCTCTGGTCGTCTCTGCAGCAATCGAATTCGAAGCCTATGCCTGCTTGCGCCCTATGCTGCCTTGTCCACTCGACCACCTCCATTTGGCCAGGACAGCCCTTGTTGGACCACTCATCAGTAATTCGTCGATGAACAATGGTCGGCTGCTGTTTGCCTCCAACACATTCCGTCCCTTCGGGCCCACCATTTTCCACCGAATGTTGCATCGGTGGCCAATTTAACTGCTACCCTGACTAACTGCGCCACAGATCTTGACTTCGGTGTCCTGTTTACAGGCAGCACTCTTCTTTCGTCATCAGTGGCTCTCTGCCGTTTGCCATCATCACCATTTAGTTGCAAAAGGAGCTGTGCCAGTCGTTTCCGCACGACCCTACCTTTTCAACACAAATTATTGCAACAAGCAGCTATGGGGCCCCTCTTCTGCTAAGTATTGGTCCTTCGCTAGACGTTTCATCCTGACGGCTACATCCTGCGATTTGTTGAGGCTCTCATTATCAGCCTGAGGGCTTCGTAAAAGCGACCCTATGCTACGACACTGCCGCACTGTCATCTGCCCTGCGACCGAAACAGGGTATTCGCTTTTGGTGTTCTTTCAGTTTCAAAACTTCGACTAAGAAGCCATGCTTGACTACAGCTGCTTGTGTCGACCGGCTGACGACAATCGAGTGTGAACCAGCTCTTCTGCCTTTGTGCTGGACCTTTGTTCATCTTTTCATAGCAGTCTGCTCCCGCACCATCGCTAATGCCTTACAGGATTGGCCCCTTCTGGCCAGATTACTGAGCTCCTCGGCTGCTTCTTGTCCTTTGTCTACCTTCAACTATACTCTGTTGTCCTTCGCGACACAGCTCGGCACTAGTTCGTCGTCTAAGATTTTACAACAACAGAAGGAACAAGGCGAGCATCGTACACATACGGTCAACTCTTCAGCCCCCTCACATCCTCTGGCACAGTCGCATCTCCAACATCACTCAATGCTGTTCAGCAACTTCTACCCATGGTCGCTCCATCACTTGTCAAAACCGTGACTTCGACCTGTTTGCTACGGAAGAACCCTCTTACACATTTCTGCTTTGTGGCCTGTCTTCTTGGTCTTGACCAGTATCACTCATTTATAGTAGCCAACCATTCGTTCTACTCCATTGACCTTTCCGGTTGTCATGATCATCGTTCTACTAAAGAACAAAAAAAAGGGAGGGGGGACCCAATCATGGCAGCCATAGGATCCCCGCTGCTACCCAAATACTAGGACCGCTCTCTGACCAACGACCAGGACACAAACCCGGTGCATCAACTGCGACCAGCACCATTACTTTCTTCAGGCTGTTGTCACCCTTCGATTGGTGACCCGTCGCTGGAATTACAGTCGTCGTTCCTTCGCTCATTGGTCGTTTATTCCTCCCGGTGGTTCGCCGCCAGACCACCCATTTTACCGGTCGTCTTTCCACTGTCTTCTGTTCCATCGGGATTTCTTCTGTTCTCGGCGACCGTTGTACTTTCGCCACCCTTGGACTGTCATTTTCCGGACCGGATTTTTGCGTCAACGTGAACGCTTTCCCGGATCCCCCACATCCACCAAGCTGAGACAATGCAGATGTCCAAGTTTTCCCATCTGGGCAGCCCGCCTTGGCCTCGAGTTGTCACAAGCACAGATCCTGTGATTACTGCACATGGACCTGCGCTGGTTGCACCATTATAACACAGAAGGAATGGGCGTCACATGAGGTTTACAAGGAACGTCCGCAATCCATTCAGCTCACAATGCTTACGAATGAACCAAAAGTCTCCTCGCTCTAACTACGGAGAGTACTCCATCAACCGCCTTAAAGACTTCATCTGTTCAAACCATCCCCTTGAAAGGAATTGAATTGTCCTGACGAACCCGCAGACGATGGAACATCTTCCTTTCGAGGGGACCTCACCATTATGACCGTTTGTGTATGATCCGCATCCTGTCAATAGGAGCTCACGACCCCGCACGGCAGGTACAACCATCCCGTCGCATATTACTCTCCTTTACGCAATGAACGCCAGCTCAGCATATGAAGCAACTCGCCTTCTCCAACACATCATCAACTACCAGGAAGTTCACCCTACCATTTCAACACTAGTGCCTGTAGTTTGGTCCCCTATTATACCATATTTTTCCCGGAAGGGACTTAGTGCTACGACTTATGCTTGGGCATATAAAAAACATCAGAATTGGCTCGAGGAGATGACCGAATAATTCTCGGTCGCTTCCGTGACTCACCTTCGTTGACTGTTACCAACAGACCCGCCTTGACAACTTTGGCACTACTCTCTCTCCAAGCATTTTCACGGCCTGCCTAGCCATCCACCGTTCACAACAGATAACGGTCGGTTCCTCAACACCTCCGTCATAAGCCTAGTCAGGCTGTGCAAGTCCGGCCACCATCTTGCCCTATGTCACGCCCATGAAGGGGTCGTATACAGGACAAGACAGGCGACCCTTAGCCCCTGCTGTATCATGACAATCCTTCGTTTCTACACAAAGTCGGTACCACATTCGTTTCGACCTTTTAATTGATGAGCAATGGCACCTACCAAGTATGGACCCTGACTGTGTCATCTTGCACCACCCCTTCACTGGGACTCTCATAAAATCTACAATAAACGCAACAGCAACTGTATTTCACGTTCAACTTCCTTTACGAACAATGAGACCAGTATTTGTGCTAGGCAATTACTTCTACTTCACATACCAATAGTCTACTGATAATACAACACGACTTCGACCGTTCACACACTGCACCAGTCAACCAATACATCTATTACGAACATTCACAGTCGCCAACCCTTCATCCCAAGTTTCTTCTTCTGAAACAAGAACATACAAAGTAAAACAATGCCTTGGTATACACCCACAGTTCCAGTCACACTGTGACTCCATCTCCTCAGGACGATTAGGCTGGTCATCTTCTGCATCTTTGACCAGTTCTGGTGTTTTTATCGTCTCAACCCAGCAAAATTATGACTGTTCCCTCATTTCACGTACTCTCTAATCGAATATGGATCCTGTATGTTATAAACAGGCGACCGTGTGTTCCCGTTGTCGTGTTTGGGAACCCTTGATCATCCGAATACGACGCATCCTTGCAGTCGTTTCCTTTCACTGAATTCGAGACTTTGACCCAAATAAATTTGTTCTTCCCACGGCCATGGCAAAGCTTCACAACCTCCGAGTTTTCACCAGACGCTACAACAGCCACCATAATCATCTTTACGTCGCCCTATTTTCCCTACCATCTAAACAAAAGACAATGGCCACCACATGGATATCGGACCATCCTCACTCTTCAACAAGGAAAATTTAGCTACCAGTGTTTTTGTTGCGGCTAGTTTTTCCTTAGCCGCTGAACCTACGAGCAACCACTTTGGCCTCACCTTCACCTGACAAAGAATGAAGACGGAAGAAGAAAAGAAGACAAAAAAAGACACAAAGCGGTCGCCCTATTAACAACCCTTCGGCTCCAAACTACGCGTTATGACAGCTTTGCTGTGATGGTCGCCCAACAGGTCCAGTAGTATTTAGCTCGCCTGGCCCTTGGATGGTTAAACTTCGCTGAGTCATTTGATCCTGGGGCCGCCAGCTCGTAGCTTGGGTAACCGTTACCATGGCTCCAACACCATAGGTGATGAGATCTGTTATAATGCATGTATATTCCGTCGCCATATAGAAACATTAAAATACCAGGGCCACATGATTGATTTTCGTTCCTATTGCCAAAACGAAAATATGCATTACCTTTACCCACTGAGCCTTCCTCTGAGTCACCATGGCAACAATTAGAGGGAAAAAAGGTGAAACCAGGTCTGAGGCTGACGCGTTTACAGGGAGACCTGTGCTGCGCATGCGCAGAAGGATAAGCTACGAGACTGGCAGTGAAGCCATCAAGGGCTGAATGGGTCTTTTTTTGATGAGTATATTATTCTACGATCTTCCCCTAGCGCGTCCCATTCAAGTTTTACGAAAACTAATGATGGCCCAAAAAAATGGTTTACACCAGTTATAACCGAACGCATGAAGCGATTCGATTGTAATTTGGTTACATCGTTTTCTGAAATACGACGTAGGTACCGTAGGTGGGTGATTTTTACACCACATGATAAAAATTCAAAAGGGCGCCAAGACAGAGTCAAATGAATTCCACCCAAAACTAAAACTGGTTGAAAAACCCACCAAGTTTCCAAAAACGGTCGCTTCGCTTCGCTCACTCAATCAGCGCTTGTTTTTTTCAATCAGTGTTTCAATCAGTGTTCAATCAGTGTTATCAATCAGTTGTTTTGTTTATCCCTGCACCTTCCCCTTAATTTTTCAAGAATTCGTTCACATTTACTCATGCAGAAACCCCTGAAGATCGCTGTTACTAAAACAGCAGAACGCGAAGCATTTTATGTGTGGGTTATTAACGAAAAACCCATTAGCTCGTGTATGCTTGTATTGTGCGTAACCATCAGCTAACGTGCATCTCTTTATTCTTACGCAATCCATGGCAACGTTAATGTTTCTTTATTTTGTCCTTCGTTACAGTTCAGTTTTTAGTTCGTCCAGGCTTTTACAATAAATCTTAAGGACCAGTCTTGATTGTTCAAGCCATTGTTGCTTAAAATCTTTGGTTGCAACTTGAAAATGAAACGAAGTTTAAACTCGCCGGTGGCGAATTTCAAAACCCTCCCACGCATTTATCCTGACCCCTGCAACCCACAAAACAACAAAAGGACCATCCTCAGATCACCATGCATCCGTGTGCAAATGAGTTCAGGTATACGTAGGCCTTCTCAATTTTGCGCTAGCCATGAGCAAAAAGTGTATGGGATTTAACATGGGAAAAATCTTATTAGCTAGCTTATAATCTTATTAGTTAGCTTATAATCTTATTAGCTTAATATTATTTACTATTACAATAATACAAGTAATAATACATGAAAATACGCATGAAACAATTGAGCATATGAAGCACAAAGTTCTTGGAACTTGTGTATGCTGCACACTCAATAATAATAAAATAATAATTTTATTCTTTATTTTTTAACACTATACGCTTGCGAAACAAATGGGTCGAAGTTTGAAAAAACATGAGTATGCCACTGTTTTTTTTTCATACATTTTAATTTCTGAAGTATGTCACTAAAACTTAATAAAAATGTAATTAATAAGTTAAAACTTGAAGTTTACATTAAGATACTTAAATCTCACATTAATAATTCAGAATGCTGAAGTATTAGCATTGTTACTAAAAAGTACATCACCTGAACCCAAAACAGGTAAAAATCGGTATTTGCATTTTAAAAAAAACCGTAATAATAATAATAATAATAGTTATTCAGGTTTTGAATCTAAATCAAAGAAAGACTCTAGCGTGCTGAGCCGTTAACGATGTCTTTATGTTGACCAGGTAACGTGTCGTCCGGTGCTAACAGCCTAGCAAGAACCCCTAATTCTTGCTATTATTTACGTACATCATAGCCAAACGGCAAAGAAATAATGGAAATACGAAGAGAATGAATAGGACTGAATAGGTGCGAATCACAAAATGTTAATCAAACCAATGAACCATAACAAAATTACAAAAGTTATAATGTCCTCCCAAACAGACAACAAGTCACAATAGTACAGTTCAGTTGGGCATTTACCATGCACGCTTGCTCGGCCAACAATCCTATCCCACTGCAAGCCGTCATCTGTAACGTATGTCGTATTTCAAGCAGACTGGCTAAAGAACTTTTCTAAGCACTTCTTTAATTTTGACATGCAAATTATTCTCCGTCTACACCTTTGACAAACACTAAAGCTACATCATAATTATCGCAACTTATATAGAAGTAACCACCATCATCACAAACGCAGTGATAGATTTTTTTTCCCACTACGTCAGTAATGATTAATCCCAGAGACCATGCTCATGATGAAGAGATCGCGGGGTTGGTTACGTTAGGCAAACGCCAATTTAACAAAACAAATCAAAACAAAACAGATTGCAGTGTTTTCACGGTGTATGGCTAGGCTAGCAACTGTCAAACGTTTATTGTCACATCGTATGTGAACCAACGTGGTTGCCGTGAGCGCATGCGCGGGCAGAATCGGAGGAGGCAAACGGACTGTGTTCATCGAAGCGTCCAAGGTGGTGCAAGATCAGCTGGATTCGTGTTGGTGGTGGCCGCCGTTTCGTCCTTTGTTGAACTACCGACCCACACCGGAGAGGGGGTGATTTCGGTGGAGGTGGGGGTAGGGGTGGGGCGGGTCCGTGGTGGTGGGGCCAACCGACGAAGCAGGGCAGTGAGCGTGCAATTTAGCGTCCGTTCTGTCCGTCCGACGTAGTAAGCGAACGAGCAGGCAAAAATTCCTCGCGTCCTTGGTGATATCCAAACGTGCATTTTGTAATTTGACAGGAAATGAATTTCAATAGACCTCCGTTTGTGCAGTGAGTGAGGAACTCGGGTGGGAGGGAGTGAGAGAGAAAAAAAAATTGATATTTGTGCGTGGGAATGGAAAAAGTGGAAGCGAATCGGAGCACAGCATGAACTCACCTCATGGGGGCTGGGGGCGTTTGTGTTAGTGGGAAAGGGGATAACGCGGTTCATAAGTATTTTTTCGCATCGTATAGCTGTGATATACACTCAAGGATTAGGTCTAACCAGCAGTGGCATTTAAAACAGGCCCAGGGGCCCATGAAACAGTGTCTCGTCCTGGGTTGCGACCGCACGCGGCCAATTGTGGAACGATTCTTCGTATAAATCTTCAGGGATAAACCTGAAGATGTTAAAATAAAAGTCCCCTATAATTATTTTAACCTAATAAAAAGGTGTGAAACGTACTACGTATCACTCGTACTACGATGGGTTCAGGCAACTTCCCGTGCAACGGCGTTGAAACAACCTTGCACCGAAGAAGATGGATTCTTCCAGCCAAGGTCGAATGGGGTAGGTATTACAGAAATGGCTTATTTCGTTTCCGGCTGCGCGTCAATTCTTGCAAGGGCTAGAAATTTAAAGGCTCTAAACGTTACTTAGGTAAAATAAGAATCTTGGGGATATCTCATCAACTGGCCTGGTGCCAACAAAAATCCGCATCTTTTCTCCCAGACGGTCTTGTGAAAACGGTGGAATATGAAGGGAGAGTTAAACATGGATACTCCCACGTCCTACTGACGTGTAGATATTTATAGGCTCCTGGTTCCATACTTATAAGCTCCGATATTTGGCTAAAGTTTGCGAAGCAGTTCAGATCAGTCAAGCAACAACGTGAATAACTACAGCTGATCTCGGCGTCACATACGCCGGTCTAGTATAGGAAGCCATGTTGTCACATTGCCCCGTTTGTTGTCACATCAGAGTTTATTTCTAGGTTCAGAGTTTGATTGTCCTGAGTTTTCCGTCAACAATGCATGTCGTAACATTTCGCTTGCTGCTGATTGTTGCTACATAACCGACATTACCTTTCACATTGCTGACTGGTCCCCCTTTTCATTGCTACCTTGTAAAGACTGATCATGTTCCTCTTTTTCACTGCTGCCGTGAAAAGAATAAACGTGCTCGCCCCATCGCATTTACTGCGTTTAGGTTGGCTGTTACAATGACTGCTTTCCCCGTCGCCCGACCTCTCCTATGTCCGGCGCAAGCGACCAGTAGATACTGATAAACAACTGGTGGTACTACAGAAGTGACATTTTTAGTCGGAGTAATGATACCTTTAGAACAATGAAACTATAGATTTTAAAAATGTAAAAAAGATACAAAGCGCCTACAATTGCTGTTTGACGGAAACGTAAATTTAAAACTGATTAAGAAGTATACGCAAGCCGTATATCTAAATTCTGCATTGATCCCATTTTCATTAAATCTAGTGATCTGAATATCTGAGGCACTTGTATTGAAAAACAATAGCAGACCATTAGAAATTGAAATAAAAAATGATAACCTTGACACTGTCCAAGTGACACTGATCAAGAAGAGACAACAATTTTCGTGATGAAAATAAAGCTATTCAAGATCTCAGGAATATCATTTAACTGGGAAATTGCGGTAAATCGTAGTCACAAACCAACTGAGATGCTTAATACCATCAATGAAAAAATTCAAATCATTTACAAGGATAATTAAATCACCAAAAAAGTAAAGCAAAAAAAGATAGCTTACAACTGAAATACTCAATTGTGATCAAAGTGAAAAAAGAAATCTATTAAAAAAAATCAAGTCAAGAAACACCGGATAATAATAAAGTCAATGAATATAAAAAACTTAAACGAACAATTGATATTAAAATAAATAAGAGTAGCCTAAGTATGACTATATCACCAATACGTTTGAAACTAAATGGTAATAGCTCTGTTATGTGGAAAAATTTGCACAAATTAACAGGAAAAATTAAAAATGATACTTTGGTTCACGTATTAAGAAAGCTTTTCCTAGTATACCGCTTGAAAGATAGACTAACAAAATTAATGACAGCTTTTCTTATATTATCCAAAAATTACATAGTAAATATAAAACTGATTTACATGATAGCCAACACTATAAATTATTGAACGCCGGTAAAAAAAAAAAA
>JAHWFP010008447.1:17702-34805 GCA_023313725.1 Lithobius niger | reverse complement strand
TTTACGTTGGGAGCCGGCTGAGGTAAAACCGCCGCCATGTTGGAATTTCAGAAGATTTTTAGCTTCTAGCTGCGAGAATGCAAAAGCGAGTCGTTGCGTGAGCGCGCCCTACAACGAGACCTTCTCGCTCGCCGAACGCTATTTGCTAGGCAACCGTTATTTATTTACTATTAATTTCCCGTTTCTACTAAATAAATGCGGTAATAGATAACAAATTAAATGTATTATAAATAACAACACGGATAAAGAACAAAAGTGCAACAGTCATTTTAAACATTGCTACAACATTGTTGCCATTTCACGCTATTTCCAAAATTTGCTATTCTCGCTGAAAAAAACAGCTTCGAGCAGTGATCAAACGACGGCAGAATACATAGTTACTCGCAGCGAGAATTTAAAATTCAACATGGCGTCCATTTCGGGGTTGTCGAATCGAAGACAAATCATCAAATAGTAGCAATGGTCAGGTTTTTTATTTAACCTTTGATCTAAAGCTCGGTGGGATTAGCTTGGCAACTAATGTAGTAACTTGGTGGCAGCCTTTTTGGCTCTGATATCACTACTTTGATTGGCTGAAACTTAGCAGATTCTTTCACCGTTGTCGGTTTTGTTTTAGATATGACTTAACACAAATAAATTAGAAGTTTCAGTTTCCATCGCATTTTGACTGAAAGACATTGTGTCGGCATTTCGTCTCCTCAAGCGAATCGAGGACGCACGCAAAATGGCGGTCACCACTTGGCGATCCTGCCAGAGCAAACTGGACCAAGAATGATGCACGACTGATTTTACACTTCATTCTTCTCAAAACTTCTCGTAAATACCACAGAAGTTGTATTTATGCGTTACGAACTATAGTATTCGCGCAGGTATAGACTTTCAAAGTGGATTTTCCGCACAGTTTTCATTTAAAGTTAATAATAATCAAGAAACTCTGAAGATGCAGACAACTCTGTAACCAAGAGTTTTAAAACACCACCACCTGTTGGGTTACAAGCTCGTTGAAATGGACCGAGTTTATTGTGTATATTGTGCGGAGAATTGAACTGGGAATGAGTAAAACCTTGCTTATTGTTTGGGTACCTCACTTGCACTTTGTTAATTCTGAACCCATATAAAAGGATTCACAACGCAGTTGTTGTAAGGTTTTTAGTAGTAATAAAAGACGTTATTTCGTGGTTGGTCACTATTTCGATTATCTCGAAAAAAGAGCAGCGTCCTATCCAGCGAATACAAACGATGCGGAATTCAGCGCTTATGGTACACAGTAAGAGTCATTGGAATTCACCACTTATTATCTGGACGGTAGGAATAGTTTGTTCGAGGGTTCTGTCACTATTTTTTTTACTCGGTTTTTTTTCCCGGCCAACGCGCACTAATTTTTTTATTTGCTGTTGCTCCAAACTGCGTCTTACAGGATTTTACGATCCTATCGTGCACAGTTGCACAGTTAGGTGTCTAAATATTTTTCTGCACATTGTTCGCATTACGAACATCTCAATTTTAGTGTTGCTGTAAAGATTCTCTCGGAATAAATTAGTAGACCTGTACAAAAAATTAAGAAAAAATAAGGGTGGCGAACCTGTGATGGCACGCAGACCACTCATTGTGTAATATTTGTAATGTTTTTGTTGACTCGCCATGAAAAATAATGGAGACACAAACCGAAAAAATATTCCTTTCAATCCCTCCTTCACTAAAAATAAAACTTGAAAATATATACATAATACTTAACTAGCGGAGTCGCTCACTTCGCTCGCTCATTCCGCGTCGTCTCGCTGCACTCGAGGAGATTTCTTGCTGCAACACTTATGATACAGACAAACCTTCCACATAAAAAACGATCAAGCAAATTTTAAGAGTGTATATTATCGGTTATCTGGAGAGAGGGTCAGTATTATTTTTTTTTTACGTCCGAGGAGTCAAGCAAAAAGATCAAGCAATTTATCAGAAAAGCGCTGTTTCTGATGGCAAACGCTGATTTTCGTTCGCTTTCCTCACTCAATCAGCGCAAACATTTCCTCAGAAACGAGACTGAATCAATGTAACCAAGAACCACACATCACTTGTAATTTGTGTTAGTATACGTAAATTTTAAGTAGATTTCAGTTAATTTACTTATTTTACTTGAAAAGATGGTACAAGCTTGTGCTGTATTGCGTGCTCCATTGCCAGTAGATTTGTAAGTCTATTTCTATTATCAATTTATGCTTAAAATGTGTCTTTGTAATATTGTATATATCTGTTTTCTTTCCTACCTCATTGTACCTCGTTGTACCCATTAAAGTTCAAAGTTCAATAATATAGATTAATAACTACTTTTTAACCGAAACACATTAGAAACAGAAGTAATAGCCGATGAATAACGGCCACTTATACATATTATACCGGAATTAAAACTCAAAACTTTGGCGTAGGTAAACAGCACAGTTATGAAAATAATAATAATGATTGGTGACAATAAAATGATAATGTATCATAAATATATGTATTTATTGGTATCGTAGCGTTTCGACAGCCTATTTTTAAAAATAGGTAAACTGCCAGCCTCAACAACTTCAGATAGCAGCTGATTCCATTACCACCCAGCGCGTAGCAGGAAATAATGGTGTCTACAGTTCAACGTGGCCCTCGGCCAATCGTATCGCCACGGATGACCACGTGTGCCATTAAAACTTACAAATAATTAAAGGGAGACCTTCCCCTTGCCATGGCTGACTCCTAATCAGTGCGTATAGCGCATATGAAGATCAGCAATGAAATATTAATTAATTTGCGGCCGAGGGTAAACAAGATTTAAAACTGGCGCCTGATGGCGGGTAGACAGTCACAAAGTCACCAAAACGAACAGCAAATTTTAATTCTCGGCATGCGTTTAATGCCTTGGTCACAGAAATCAAGCTAAAATATCCAACACTCTTGTATATATTTAGCGTGTGTTTTGTGACCAAGGCATCAAATCAATGCACGCCGAAAATTAAAATTTGCTGTTCGTTTTGAGATCTTTGTGGCTGTATATCCGTTTATCCGCCTTGAAGAGCAGCAAGTTTACATCTAAAAAACTAAACAAAAAAAATTGTTAACAGCAGACCATTGCAGTTAACTTTGAGGGGTCCGGTCTAAATCCCGACAATAAAAATCCCGACAGGTTTCTTGTGCTCCCAGCCCAAGTCATGGCGTCAAAAGTCGAGAGGGATAATTTTGCTAGGTAATTCCGATCGAAAATTTCTAGGATATTTTGCACGACACAATCGAAACGAGCACGATGCAGCACAGGACGCTTCTCTCCCTGAAGATGCAAAGGACGGCTGAAGTTAGGGTCGAACCTGGAACCTCTTTGCACGTGCAACAGTCGTGCTAGCAATAAGCTACATTGCCTCATACCCCACTGCCCCGTACTTTTACAGCTTAAAGGTGCCTCTTCACCGATTGCAGTATCTAGCGCCGTCTACCATTATTTAGTTCTATGTAGCACTTGATTTCAACAAGCGAAGTAAACCGCAAAGAAACGTCTTTTTACACAACAAACTAGCCACGTAGATCTTTAATTATTGAATGTAAAGTTGTTGCGTTCACGTGCACCGGGGAGCAAGCGGTCAAGGTTAACGATATCACTGTCACTCGATGGCGCCCATCTAGCGGTTGAAAATCTTGCGTTTCAAAACGGTCGATACATAGAAAAAAGCGCACGTGATGTCGTCAGGCTTAAATTTACCGCTTGCTTTCTGGTGCACGTGGGCGCACAAACTTTACACTCAATAATTAAGGAGGCGCGTGGCCTGTTTGTTGTGTAAAAAGAAATTTATTTGCGTGTTCCTTCGCCTGAAGGGCTAGACAGAAATAGATGTCAGTAAATGGCTAAAGATGGCGCAGTTTGTCATTTGGTGGCAATCCACCTTTAAAGGCGCCTGTTCACCATTTCGATACCGTTGCCCATATTCTAAAAGCATCATCCACGTTCCTGATTATCCCTCATCCAATAGGCTGACGGGCTACGGTGCGTTTGCCATAATCCCGTTCGACGACCGATTTTATGGCCATCGTCCCAGCTCTTCTGCATTTTCCCGTTTGCTCGAAATTATACTTTTCTCCTCTTCTGCTGAATTTCCCGTTTGCCATAATTTCCCGTTTGCCATAATCCCGTTGGTCAGGTGATATCGTTTTCGTTATGAAAATCGTGGCGCTGCTGCGAATAGTGTTGTTCCATTTTTAATTTACCGCTATTTTCGTTATATTGCTCGACGATTCTTCGGTGCTGAGGCTAGGAGTTGAAAAGGTAAAAAGGCGCCTTTAATAACAGTTTAGTGAAAACAGTTTTTCTTAGTGATGGTAAATGTGCACTATTATCCTGTCTGTTTGTCTGTCTACACAACAACTCTTGAAGCCGTTGTCCGTTTCATCTGAAATTTCGCGTATGCATTCTACGATTTATTTGTAGATTTAAGTTCGAACCAGAATGAACATGAGCAAGAGGGTTTTGGGAACGTGACTTTGAAATATCAAAATTGAAGAGCTTGTTTGAAGAATGATCAAAGTCCTTTTTAGAATTTGGCCGCAGTCCGATCGTATGGGTCAAGTTGTGGTTAGCACGTCCATCGAATGTGCAAGAGGTTCCCGGTTCGATTCTGGACTCAATCACCTGTGGCATTTTCAAGAAAATAAGGGCTCTGTGATGCCTCGTTCTCATGTCGATTGTGGCATGTAAAAGATCGTAGGAATTTACGATTGGAATTACCTAGCAAAATTGTCCCTGTCGCCTTCTGGCCCCATGGCTTCGGCTGGGTGCATGTCAAACCTACAGCAGTCCGACTGTTGAACATAAAAAAATGTGAGCACCTTGATCCTTCTTCGTTCAAAAAAGCTTGAATTGGGATGCTGTAAAGTGGACCTCGACATTTTTTTCCCCATACAACTGATTCCACATTTGATTCTACACCCGCCAGCCCACAAAAGAACCGAGTTAAATTTAAAAAAAAATAAAAAAATGTTTCTTAAAATTTTAAATAATAAAAATCGATAAAAATCGAATTCTGACCGAGTTAGCGGCACCTTGATCGTTCTATAAACACGCTCTTGACTTATTCTGCAATTGGCCATATATCGTTCACCGTTATGGTACATTAATCAGAAATGAACGATATGACACGAAATGAATTATGCATCGGATTTTGAAACATGACACATGATAATGATATGATATGAAACACGCGCGTTACGTCCTCGTTGTACACCAACTTACACACAAATTCAACAAACATCACAACCCAACGACAGGCGTTTCGTAACGTTTTTATGCCTCTCAGCAAAACTGGCACGACGTCGTAGCAACTTACAAATTTTTTTTTTTTTAACTGCACTCTGATTCAGTTAAAGGTTCGCCGTCTTTCGTGTGATGCACAAAAATTCGTCAAGAGACCATTAAAGGAACCTTCTACATTCAACAAACCCATAAAATCAAGTAGTTCTTTGATAAATGGCATAGAAGACTTACAAAGTCAGAGACGTAAATTCGCTTTCTCTCTTTCGTTTGTCAGACGGCTAAGACTTAAAAAAAAACCGGACGCTGTTACGTCACGAACGCGGAAGTAAAGTATAACAAGTGGACTATTTTGGAACCTGCACGCAACCGTCAATTCCTGTCTGGTCAAAGAGACCTTCTTCGCACCTGGATGCTAAAGATGGATACGTCATCATTTCGGACTCACCTCGCAGGGCCGGTCGCGTGGCTACGGCGCATGCGCAGAAAGGAGCAGATGACGCTGAGAAAGACCACCTGTTGGGTAGGGGGAGGGAACCGTTGAGGGGAGGGGATGTCGTTGGAGGGGGGGGGGGGAAGAATCGTTTGAAGTCCTGAAAAGAAGAAGGGGTGGTTGGTTGTTTTTTTGGTAATTCAAAACAGGTTCATTATCAATGTTAAATTCTGTAAAAATTATTTGCGGCCAAGAACACGTTTGGGAGAAAAAAAAAGTCATATGACGAAAAGAGTGAAATTGTTTTTGTTGCATACATGACGAAACCAGAAAAGTGTCTCGCGCGTTGAAACGACTACACTAACCCAAGGCCGCTTTTTGAATGTCATGAAGACGAGTTGTGCAGCATTTAAAGTTTTAAAAAATGGAGCTGTCTCATATCCAGTCCCGGAAGCTATTTAACTCCTAAAGTCTGCTCCAATTTTTTTTTTGTATTATTGCCTCTTTCACGTTTGTCCTGTTGATTAGTATTGGGATATTTCTAGAAGTTGATGACGACGAAATAATTTTTATTATTATTGTATAAAGTTAGAGACCGTTTAAACACATAAGACAAGAAATTGCTATTTGAAGCAATGATTATGAAATAGACGTTTAATATTTTGGACAACTTCAAACAGTGTAATTGAACATATACAAGAAGTGTTAAATAAAGCTATTAAAGTACTTATTGGAAATAAACGGTGTAAAAATGAACTAGCGAAATGTTAATATTGACATCTAAGCAAACTACAATGTACGCTACACTTACGCAAAATTACTTTAAGCATGACTTTAAAATATCTGTTCAGAAAAGATGCTAGTAATAACAACTGGTTAAAAGTTCCAAAATTGGAGAAACTATTATGATAAACGTGGCTTATCATACTAAGTTCCATTTCAATTTAAGAAGCTTCCTAGGGACCGCAGAATATTTACATAACCAAACAAGAAATTTAAAAAATGAATTTTGAAGACAAAATGAATGCTAACTGATGCAGAAATATTACGGCGTTTTCTACCATTATTTTTATTTATCGTCTCACACGTCGAATTAATGTGGTTGTGGCCAAAAAACGGGGGTAGCAGATTTACGTCAGCGACATCTCCTCAAAAACCAGACACATTTGTTCAATTCTGATCCGACGATGGTGGTGGGTGAGTTGCAGTGTGCCAGTAATAATATAATAATATAATAATAATATATATAGACGATGCTCGAGGCATCCACCCACCCAAATTCCCCGGCGGCAGATGTTAAGTGGAAGAAGTACCACCATTATTACAGTTGTTTTTTGCCGCATGAGGGAGGAAACCGGAGTACCCGGAGGAAACCCTCGTGCAACGGGCGGGAAACAACCGGAGAAAAACCCGTACATATAAACTTCCCATCGCCAGGATCGAACCCGGGTCTGTACGAAGCCAGAGATGTACACTGGGACCAGGACGCCTATCGAATCTGACGCCCCAGTGCTCGCAGCTACCCGTGCACAAGGTATTATGCTGTAATTAATTTAGTTAGACCGGTTTTAGTTCGCTAACCTCTAAAAATGTCTCTGAGCGAAAAACCGTCGTCAAATAGTACACGATCAGTGGCTGACGTCAGCGCTTCCTCAGCGTAAAGGTGTGCACTGAACGCCCATCATACGAAAAATTGCGGCGTGTAACTGCGCATTTCGGCAAGTCAGCTCTTCAACATTGCGGTCGATTAGAGGCTATCGTGTACGTCGAAATGGCTCATCTCGTATGGCGCAGAACAACACAAAGTGAGTCATCGCTTACCTTTGCGGTGATCCGGATGGTACACCGAATTTCTATGATTGTAACTGGACGGTACAATGAATGCGATGCTCGTATAAGACCTTTGCTGTTAATTACTGCGCCATCCTCGCTGCTTTTCGGGTGCGATATATTACAGTATTTTATTACGCGTATTTGTGGTGTTGTTTCCTATTGAACGAGTGAGCAAAGCGAATGATGTCCTGTTTTCACAGTGGCGGACTGGCCAGAGGGAGGGAAGGGCGGGATATTCCTAATGGCCTCTGACTTTACTAGTAAAACAAGTACTTTGTATTGAGTAGCCTAACAAAAATTGGCCACATGAAATTGCAGTGTTATATTCAATGTGGACTTTGTCACAATTTTTGTGTGAATATTTTAACTTTTGTTAATACACCTAAAATGTGTAAATAAATTTAAATTAGTCAACCTGACGTACCCTCAGCGCAATATGATTTCTCCTACTCCCCCCCCCCCACCAAATTACCTGCTGAATGTATGAAATATGGTGTTCGAAGATTTTTTTAAATTAATAATTATGTTTTCAATTTAACATTGTTAACTGCAACAGAGTTGTGGTGAGAAAGCTGGTTTAGAGTACAAGCTTGAACTAACTGGGGCGAGGCAATAATAATACGTTGACATTTGTTTTCATTGAGGTGAAAGACCGTTTTCATTTGACCAGTGAGTAATTTTATCAAGGTCAACATTAAGTTCGGAAAGTGTACCGGCAGCATTTTCAAGAGAAAACATATTTCCAGTCTGTACATCATCGGCAAACATATGATGATCACATTTGGTGATGCAGTCTGGGAGATCATTTATGAAAATAGAAAAAAGAATAGGCCCAAGAATAGATTCTTGAGAAACTTCAGACGCAACATCCATAAACGATGAGGTATTATTGCGTACACGAACTCATTGTTTGCGACCAGTAAGGTAACATGTAAACCACTTTACAGCAAAAGCATCAAGGCCAATGGCGTGGAGCTTGGCTAATAGAAGAGCATGGTTAACTGTATCGAAGGCTTTAGCAAAATCCAAAAGCACAAGCGAAGTAAATTTAGTCATCAATTGCTTTAAGAATATCATCAGAAATTTTAACAAGAGCTGTAGTTGTGGTGTGTATGAAAAGAAAGCCAGATTGTTTTGAATTAAGAGTCAAGATAGCTTTTGAGCTGATTGGCTACAGCACGTTCAAGAACTTTTGACAAACAAGGCAAAGTGGTAGTGGAGCGAAAGTTGTAACATCCTTAGATCTACCTTTTTTTTTTAAAATAGGGTTAATTACTGCCAATTTCCAGATAGTGGGTAGGCTACACTGCAAAACGAAATAGAGAAATTAATTATGTGGGTAATTGCTGGGACAATAAATGGTAGAAATAACTTAATTATTTTAATATTAATGTTGTCGAAACCATTAGCATTAGTGGTAATAATATCAACGACTTCATTCTCAGTTATGGTGCCAAGAGTGAATGTTGTATTCGGTTTAATGTTTAGATAAGAAAATATTTCATTATTAAGCAAACTTGGATCGAATTTGGAAGAATTTTGATTTTCAATAAAATGTTTGTTAATGGTGTATGGATTGATATTAGTAACCTGACTACCAAAAACCTTTCCCTGAACCTGCAGCTGCCTGAGCTGATTCCACATCAATTTAGTGTTCTTCTCATTGTTAATCCGGTCATCAAATGTTTTGACCTTAGTGAGTCTAACAGTCTTTTTGACTGTATTCCTTAAAACTTTGTATTTTTTCCCCTATGAACAGGATTCTTAGTTTTATTAAATAACGATTTTGCTCTATCCCTTTTTGTTCTATCACGCTTTGTATGTGTGTTAAGGCCAAACCACATTGGTTGCTCGCGGCTGCTACGCGAAACGGGATGGTTCACCAGAGACGACAAAATCGGCCGATGAATGCAAAACCAGCCATTTGACTGCAGTAATTTCGACCTTGTAGGAACGCAGTAATACGTCACTTCGCTTCAAATTGTCTTCTGTCTGGTTACGGCTTTACTTCCAGATGAGTAGGCGTACAAACACGCACGTATGCAGGGGAATCATGCGTTTTTAAACATTAATAGAAAAATAAAAACACTAAAGATACAAAGGCGCAACAAAAGACAACAAAATTGAGGTTTTGGCAACATTCATCGAGACATTTCTGAACGGCCGGTGCAAGCTGTCTGAATTAAGCAACAAAGGTTGTATAAGTGTCCGGTGGAATTCTGAATTTGTTTACGTAAATCGCTATAATACACCCATGGGCGGTGAAAATTAATTTGATAAAAAAAATGGGTAAGCCGTATCAAAGTTCCACCGTGGAAAATTCAGCGTTTCTGCGATCATTCACGTGATCTGGATTCGGTTCAGCAGTAACGCAATGCCTTTATTCATATTTGTTCAGGAATTTGGTTTAGTAGTTTACTAGTTTATTTAGTTTGCTTTATGTTTGAAGCTTTTTAGTTAATTTTATAGGTGTGTCGAACTCATTTTGTGAAAAAAAAGTGCTATAAAGTTTATATTTTCGTTTATTAAAATTTGTTGTTGTAAACTGGTGTAAAGCGATCTTGTATTCGTCCGTGTTTGCCTTACAATTATCATGACATAATTTAAACATTCGAAAACAAGTCCTCCTGCATTTCGCATATAAAATACCTGACGTCGTTATAATTCTTCGGTTGAAGAGGGGTCGTTCTTCTTTGCCAGCTGTCGCTTCACGACGTAATTGTCCTAACGCGTCGTCTGTCCTCCTATCCCCCTCCCCCCCCTCCTCTCCCCTTCGTCACAACATGAGCGTTCGCGAGCTGAATTTTCTATAGCGCTTGCTTAAGTGAAAAAATAATAAGAGCAATAAAACTACCCAGGATCACTTCTTTCCTCCAAGGATTAAAAAAAATTAATTTATTGAGGGACGTGCCACCTCAAGCAGAAACACGAACGGTTTTCGACACACCAGAACAGGGTGTGCTTTACTGCTCCATTTTCAAACGTTTGTCTTGCATCGTAAATTGCCTGGGCTCGAGTGAGAAGGATGATAAATACTCGGAGGAAACAATGCTGTAACACTTCTGTAACAATGCATAAACAACATTGTTTTCTCCCTGATCCATTGTAAAAACAAAACAGTGCTGATACAACGTAACCATGGAATTATATGCTATCACACTATATGCTCCATGATGCCCCTCTTAAGATCCTTAAGCTCCATGATGTAACAAACAACAACAACAAAAACAATGCTGTTACAAAAGACAAAAAAATAACACAGTAAGAATCAGTACAATAATGAAATAGTAGGGCGAGTGAACGCGGGGGCAACTACAGGAAAAATGACTACAGATGCAAAACTAATACAGGACTAATAAAGACGAAAAAACGCGATGAAGAATTCAGTACGTAAATTAACAAAAATAGGGAGGAGCGAACGGGGGGGGGGGGAAGGAATATACGGAGAGATGGAGTGCAACTATACTGCAAATGTAAACCACTACATGACTTGAAAACACACACAAAACAAAGTGCAGTATAATGGTAGTATACATACATTTTAAAATGTAGGGAGGAGCTATTTTTTTTGGGGGGGAATGGGTTTCAGGGAAAGGTATGTAGGGGGAGGGCGACATAAAAAGGAATTGCACAGATAGATAATGGTGAAATTAATAAAGAGAATGCTCTGATTGAGTGAGCGAAGGAAACGAAAATCTGCGTTTATTAGCCACTTCGGGGAAAAGAAATCACTACAAACGAAAATACAGGTACGTGGGCCTATACATCCATCCTCTCGAAATCTTCCTACAGGTAAGAACCTGCGTTATTTAAATTACACTTTTTACTATTATGGGATAGCTTTACCTCTAGATTCGCTAGTCTTGACGATGGGCTTTACAAGTAGTAAAAAATAACAGTGAAAGCAATCGTAATGCGGTTTCATCCAACGGAGAGAACAACTAAAAAAGTAATGCTTGAAAAAAAAAATTAACAGTATAATGTAATACTCTACGTGGATTCCAATAATACACAGAATATCTAAGAAAAATAATGTCGGGGTGTTGGGAGAACGAACTTAAAACAGCCGCGTGCAAGAATTACAGAAGCTAACCATTTTGTGATTATGGCACTATGGCAAGCCGGAGAGGACAATGTATTACGCGCGCAACAACCCGAGTTAATTAATGCTCGCGCAAGTCCATTCCAGTGCTCTACAGTTATAACCAACCGTATGACAGATTTAACAATGCGCAGCATTCCATTCTAGTGGGCCCCAATTCATTTCCAGCACTCAACAATTCATATCCAGAGCGCCACAATTAATTTCTAATGGGCCGCAATTCTTTTCCAGTGCGCCCTAATTCTTCTCCAGCCTGCAACAATTATTTTTCAGCAAGCCACAATTCATTTCCAGTGCACACCAATACATTTCTAGTGTGCCACTAGTCACGTCCAGTGCACAACAATTCATTTTTAGAGTGTGCCACAATTCATTTCAAATGCACCACAATTTATTTCCAGTGCGCCCAATTCATCTCCAGCATGCAACAATTCTTTTCCACAATTGCAACAATTCAATAGCAACAATTGAAACAATTCATTTCCAATGCACCATAATTTATTTCCAGCGCACACCAATTCATTTCTAGTCCACATTTCATTTCCAATGCGCCACATTTCTTTTCCAGCACGCCACAATTATTTCCAGCCCACCGCAATTCATTTCTAGTGTGCCACATTTAATTTCCAATGCGCCACAATTCATTTCCAGCGCACAGCAATTCATGTCAGGCAACGATTCATATCCAGCGTGCCCTAATTCATCTCCAGTATGCAACAATCCTTTTCCAAAATGCGACAATTCATTTCCAGCACACAGCAATTCTTTTCTATAGTGTGCTACATTTTTTCCCAATGCGCCACAAGTCGTTGACAGTGCCCTCTAATTCATCTCCAGCATGCAACAATTCTTTTCCAGCACGCAGCAATTCATTTCGAGCGCACCATGATTAATTCCAGCACGCAGCAATTCACCGCAATTGTCCACATGTCCCAGTACCAGTGAACAGTGTACAAGCAGACAAGTGGCCATATTGGCAAAGGCGGTATGGTATTGATCTGGTGACGGACTGGTTCGTTGGTTCGAATGTCGGACACACCACTTACATGAAACGTAAGTGTATAAAGGTGAATTACTGAACTATGTTATTTCTAGTGTACGACTTTCGCTGATGGCTTATGCTCACTTTACCTCTATATTATTTACAGCCATTTATGTTTATTTATTTAACAAGACACAGACGTTAAATCTCGGTTAAAAATCGGTTAAATTTTTTTTAATTAACGGGTTGGGGTGAGGGGAAGGGACGCACTAAAACGTGATATCCCTTACCCCGCGAGGCCCGCCGTGTCTAGCACGGCTCCAGCTAATAGTCAAATAATTGACTTCGTGCGTTTCGCTCACTCGGCCAATATAACCAAACCGTGACTGCGCTTTAGAGCCATTCTTTTTCTTTTTAATTCTTTTTTTGCCATTAGCGTACGTGTGTGAGTCGTATCTGTAATCAAGCGAGCCAATCAAATGGCCCAACGACTTAAAAGAAGAAGAAGCAATAAAAGTAATCGACGATTCCAGGTTCATTTTCGAACACGCGAGAGGCACGAGCGATTAATAAGTAGCGTCTGCAGGTGGAAAAGATGCACGGGGCGATCGTATTTTTATTTTTTTATTCCTTTTTTTTTTCTGTTTTTAACACATCATCTTTTCCCGTCCATTCGTTGTCTTATATACGGAAAGCGTGCCTGTAAGTACGTCTGTCAGAGTGGCCACCTTGAGGGGCATGCTAAAAGTTCAACGGACCTATTTTTATACATTGAAAGGTACGTAGGCCTACTTTAATGACTCGAAGGTTTAGTTTGAACTAGGCTTAAATAACGAAGACTGGTTTAGTTAACGAGTTTAATATGCAAAACTGTGACCAATGATCGATCAGATAACTTAGACACTCATCAATTAAGCTATCAACGTTACAAAAACTGAGGTTAATTATGATTTAGAATCACCAATCACCATATTAATAACTATTTTCACACTTAGAATTATTATTCTTTGAATAAGCAACTGTACTCTGAACCAGGTGAATGGGGGAATGAACATAGTTGCCAACTAGTTCAGACATGACGAATAAATTCAGGACGTATAGGATATTGTGTGTAGGATATTGTGTCGTATGTGTATAGGATATTGCATAAAATCGAGTGTTTTCTGGCAATACACGAGGTTCCATGCATCATTTTATAATAATAATAATAAAAAAAAGTCATTCGCCAAAATGCGGAAAAGGCATGGGGAAGGGCTTGTCCACTAAAAACCCGCCTGGAATTAAGGCAATATGATAAAAAGACTTGGAGCGAAGAACCAGGATACTCCCACGTCCTGCGGAACTCTGTAGCATTTATTCACTTCTGGTAGTTCTGTTGCCAGATGATGGAAAATTTACAAAATTTCAGAAATCTTAAAACCAATTTTAAGTTCATATGTTTAAATTTAACGAAGGTCGGTGACCTTCCGTCATACTTTTTTGTTTCTTTCTTTTTCTATAAATGTATTTTAGCTGCAAATTTAATGCTACGTTTAATCGAAATTGCTCTAAGCTCAGCTTCGAGGAACAATTATTGAAATACGAATAGGGGGTCTTGTTGGTATTTGCAGTAAAACTGTATCAAAGACCCATTTTTACGGGAATACCATTATTTCGTATTTTAAAGCGTAATTACGAACTCGTTACTTGCCGATGAAGGGGGAAACCAACCACCGGCGGCAAGTTCAATGCCTGGCTGCCTCTGAATTTAAAAAAAAATGAAACAACGCATACCCACAAGACACGTGCCGATTTAGTGAGGGGAGGATAGTGAGTTGGTTTTAAGTTTTCAAGAGGGTTTCGATGGGGTTGGGTGTAGGCGATCAGACCATCAACTGCAAATATAAAATAAAAATGTTTTGAAAATGACAGTTGGTTCATGTAAGCACTCATAGTGTTAGAACCTAGACAATTCCGTTGGAAAACACGTTCGCCGTTTACCATCCTTAACCTTTTGACAGTTTCTTGGACACTATTTCAAGCCAAATTCTTTGCTTACATGCTTAAAAATCGTTTGGAAAAACACGACCATATCTTCATTGAGTTGAAAACAGTTTTTTTTTTTCAATTTATTTATTTATTTTCGGCAACGGTGGCACGAAATCAAGAGCTGGTGTTGTTAGAGTATTAAACTGAAAAAGAATAATAATTTTGGCCGAGCGAAGTGAGGACTTAATAATTCTGGACTGAATTTAAATTGTGCTTGTCTGTGTGTTTGTCTGTTTGGGAAATATTTTTTAAACCACATGGATAGATTACATAACATGTTTTAATTAAAATAACTTGGTGATGTAAGTTTCTTTGAGAGTATTTAATTTTAGCTGAAACCTTGAAATTATGCCGGACTCAGTGCACATTCCCTGCTTTGTTCTCTCTCTGGAGAGCGACAGTCACAGCCAGAAAGAATGCCAACTGAGATGATGCCGCTCTTTCCCCTGATGCGTTTTCTGCATACACGAACGTGCTGCTATTTATTTGTGGCGCAGAGAAATCATAGCTTAACTGTGGCTGAGTAATAAGTTTAAAATTTATTTATAAATAATTTTAAAGTTAATAAATATTTGTTACGCAAATCCATAAAATTAAAATTATTATTTTACTAACCGCCATTGGTTGCCAATAGATGTCGCGACCTACGAACAAAATCAGTGTTTTACGCGGCTATGGCTGTAATGATGAATATGCCTTCATCGCTTAGCAACCATGAGGGTGAGCCAACAATTCACGCGCACTTTAGGAAACATAAAGACCAAAGGTGCATCTCGTCTTCTTTTCTATGTAGTGGGGCGGATAATCCGTTTTAGTTCGGCTCCCTAAAATTAAAAAAAAATAACAATAGACAACAAGGCAATAAAACTGAGCTGCAGACAAACCAACTTACAATAGAAGGACTTGCACTTAATGAGCGAGAGAAGCGAGCGAAATTCAGTGCGTTTGCAAGGCCACTTGCTCTGCCAAATTATCACGAATTAGAAAACAAAAACGAGCTTATTTGATGTTTAAGGTAAGGTTTAATTGATCCGAAGTCAAAATAGCAAAGGAACACAAATAAACTTCCTGTACTGTTTCAGATACTGCAGCGTTGCTGTACTGTTTAGTCCACGTGCCACCTTACTGCTGTATTCAGTCATTCAGTGCACATTCACATTACATTTACATTTACATTATACATGTAAATAAAATTAAAACCAGAGCCAAACTTTGACGCCTAAACAAAGAAAGAATAACCTACTACCTATACACACTCGACAACTTTCAGTGCTAAATTTTTCAGGTTTCTTCAGTCAAGTCGTCTACTTTCCGTTCATCACCCTACTGATCATACATACATCATTTTTCAAGATTTTCGAGCACTTTTTCAGGTCTGGAATTTCACTATTATTTTCATGATATTTTCAGGTTTTTAAGGACTCGTACGAACCCTGATTTTACTTGCAGGACTCTACTAAGGACACTACGACGATAAGTTTTTAACCATTGATCAGCCATACCGTTTAGCCAAGTAAAATGCACCAACCATTAGCTGACCTGTTGTGTACGAAAGTAATAATGGTTAAAACATTTCAATACAGTAGTAAATTTTCACGTGGACTAAACAATACAGCAATACTATAGTGTCTGAAACTTTACAGAAAGGTTTATTTGTGTTCCTTTGCTGTTTTGACTTCACATCAGTTAAACCTTAACCTTGAACATAAAAGTAGTTCGTTTTTTTTTTTTTTTATTATTATCATTATCAACGACACATGCCCACACTGAAGTTTCTACAAGTTCTAAAGATAAAAATTATTAAAACAGATAGAAATCTTATAGCTGCTATGTGGTCCTGAAATCGGGTAAAAAAAAAATAACCTTACTTGGCCACCTAGAATTAGCATAACGTACTGAGGACACCTTGTGCAACGGTAGTGTTATTCAATGCCCACTGTGATATCACCCCACTTTATATCGTGCGTTATGGTCGACGATTATGGTGAAATATTTTCTTTGCATGATTCCGTCGCTGTAACACCATTCTGTTTTCAAACCTAATGGCGAAGTGGAAGTTTGGCCCACCGGCCTGAAAGAAATTTGGCCTTATATCTAAACATCAAGCAAGGGAATTTTTTTTGGGGTGGGGGAGGGGAGAGAAAAGGAAGGTGGCAAAGTCACCATAAGTTTAGCTATTTTAAAGAAAAAAATCGTACATTCGGGCAAATAATTCCATGATGATGCAAAGAGAGAGAGAGAGAGTAGGTCGTTTTAAAAGTCACGCACAATTCTTTTATCAAGATTTTTTTTTAAAGATAACAAATTGTCTGAAAAGAGGAACGTAAGAAATTGCCTACCGACCAGTTGCCGTTCTGAGTCCAGTAGAAACTTGAGGCCCGTACGGGATTTGAACCCGGGACCTCTCAACTTTTGTGCTCTCTAGACTCCAATAGAAACTTGGAGGCCCATCCGGACCTTTTCCCCGG
>JAHWFP010008447.1:7342-17602 GCA_023313725.1 Lithobius niger | reverse complement strand
TTTGATACGGCTAGATTAAATTTGTAATTTGATATTAACTTCGTTGTTTTCAGGTACCGAGATTTGTTCTTGCGACTTAGACCTGAAATGAATGTATCCTCTTGAAACCACACCCTTGCGTTCGTGTTACTGAAAGCGGAAGAGTAGGCCTATATAAGAAGGATCCTTCGACGTATAATCTAGCATCGTGGTCCCTCACCCGTGAATCAAGTGCTACAATTTCACACTCTTTCATTTTCAAAAGACATCCAAAACTCGAAAAAGCGTCCTCAAACCTCCTGTTTCATGCTGCAAGCATTCATGGATCGCCTCGAACGCTTCCTCTTCCCGTTTTCGTCGTTTGCATTTCTATGGCAACTGTCTCTTCAAAACTTCGTGGACACAATGGCGATTCCTGAATTACACATTAGGCCTCCTTGTCATCGACGTGTGTGCAAGAAGTGTCGTGGTCTTGGTTGCTTGCTGTTTGGTTGTTACAGTAACCATACAACGTCTCTTGTTTAACAAAACCAGGTTTGTGCGGTTTATATACGGTGGTGTCATCCGACGCTGTGTGTGTGGCCTCCGATCTTTGCTACTGTATGGCTCTGTGGTCACGGCTGTAGACGGATGTGTGTTCTCGCCTTCCCTTTGAGGAGAACAACGAAAGTGGAAGAAATTGAGAACAAGTTGGTCCCGTTTTTACCAGAAAACTGACTGATTGAAACTCACTGGTGTAAAATGATCGGATCTTTGTCAGGAAGCTTTCCTCCGTGACCACAATCCCAAACCCCCACCTCTCGACTCTCCCCCTCCTATCCGTCTAAAAACCATCCCCCACGTTACGTGTATACATCTATGGTTTGTACTCTTGTCAGAAAAGCAACATTTCAAATCCAAGGACAAGACCCCCATCCCAAGATCCTCCCCCCTCCCCTCCTCTAAACAAGAAGACAATAGAAGAAAAAGTCTGCTACAACTTGTTCGACTAAGCACACTCGTTGCAGTATCATGTTTTGTGGTTTGAGCACAGGTCAGAGCAAAAGAAGAAGTTCCCTTTTCCCTCTTGTTGCCTAACCCCGGCATCCCTCTCTCGTTTTTGGGAGATTTGGATGACGTGAAGTTGAGATGAATAAGGCGATTCGAGCGAGCGGAACGTCACCAACAAAAATATGCGCAAGGTTTTTACCAAAACTCGGCAGCCATGCTGGCGACAAGGGCACTCTGGAGAAAGAAGGGCTTAGCTTTGAGCTGCTCTGTAAACTCGAAACTGATTCCCTCACGCCTGATTGCATCGTCTCAAGGTGCGGTCCAACTTTACAAATCTAGTGGTGAAATGTTGTTTTTTGAAGTCTTTGCGTTACATTCTCGTTAAAGGAGAATCGAGGGGAGAGGAAGGGAGAAAGTTGTTGTGTCCCTTGATGGCTACCGTGATACAAAATTTTGTATCAGGTATTTCGATCAGGTATTTTGTATCAGGTATTTTGATACAACATCTTCACGTTGTATCAAAATACCAAGTTTGAAAGGTCTTCTACGGTACCAAGTTTTAGTCAATGAGACATTAAATTCTTTATCTCATAGAATTCCTGTCTTAATATGCAATATGGATTACGACAGGGGCGTCTCACAAACAAGATATAGGGAGGCGGCGTGAAGGGAGAAATTTCCAGGTCCTGTAATGTCAAAGACTAAAAGTTTGTGGATCTTTATTCTGTGAAAACAAAGGGTTAGAAAGTTTTGTTTTGGTGGAAAGGAAAAAAGAACGATTATAATACCAAGAATGCATCTTGACATGGCCATGCGAATCCTTTTTTTTTGTATTGTGTAACGAATGAAGTATGTTAGTCCCACCTACTGTTAAAAATACAAGAGACATACGTATCACACGCTGCACAAGGGATGAGCTTCCCATCTCCAGAACGTGGCTCATAATATCCTACCCATCTATTGATTTCAGTATCGCAGCCCGACACTCTTGATTTACGCAGAGACATTCATTGTTAAGCAGCATTGAGAGAATATTGTTTCGAACAGTGGCACGTTTGTGAACACAAGTTCAGCCATCTTGACGACTTTTGAATACTGGTTTGAAGGCCTCTTTGACGATAGCAGCACACATACTTCGAACAATTATTGTCATTTTTGCGTTTATGCTTACCTAACAGGTTCTGCATAAATAAATTCAACTAAATTAAGTTATAGTAAAGCATAACGAAATTTATGCAAACAGAGGAATTTTCGTCCCTCGATTCAGTACAGTCTACAGTTAAAGCATACAAAACACAATTGTTATAAAAGGTCACTGTTGCTATTGTTAACCGAGGGAAGAGATATTGTCATTAAAAATAGGCAGATAACTGATACCAATCCCAGCGCTTCATCAATGTAAGAAATGAAGGATTCCATGTGAATCCTACCTAACACCAAAATTGCTGCCATACCAACACATGACAAAGGAAAACAATTTTTTGTTAGCGCTTGCTGAACCTTCTTCGTTTCCGTCTTCCGTTAGACATTGTACGTCATTAGGCGATAAGTCTGTCCTCCTGTCCGGAGGTTTGTTTAAAACCTCTGTAATGTATGGTGCAGTGGCAACCCGGACCACTGCATTGTGACTGAGGTTGGCGCTAATGACCAAGTTGTCGACGCTCCATTAAGCCTCAGTCTCCCCCCCCCCTCCTTCATGGAAGCAGTCGCAGAAATTAACTCTTTACAATCCTTAATGTAAAACCCAGTCGTTGCAACAATAAACTGCTTTTAACAAAGCAAACATGTAAGTACGGCAAAAAAAAAAAAAAAAGACTTAGGACGGCTTCCCAATAAACCGATAATCGATTTAAATAGACCTACTGGAAATTACGTCTGTCTTCCTCAAAGTCAACAATTTAGACACATGAATAACGTGCAACCGTGCAAGGTCAACAATTACGGCGCACGAGATCATTCATTACTAACGTGCAACAATGCTTGGCCGGCGAAAGTAACATTGTCAGCCAGCGAAAAATTCATTCGGTGTAGAGAACCGAAATGGAAATATTCCAGATGCCGCTTAAATCTTACAGTTTAAAATATGTTAAAATATGTTAAATATGTTAAAAATCAAATCGTACTAAATCCTACATAGTTCAAGCAAGTCTTAAGCCTCACTTATAGAGGCTTAAGACTTGCTTGAACTATGTAGGATTCGGTCCGATTTGATTTTAACTTATAATATATTACATGGTATTAATCCTGTTGATCTTCCATTCTTTGACTTCCCGCTGAGGACCCTTTTCACTAGGGGGCACCAATGGAAGCTTACTATTCAAGGTACCATTGCAGATTGTCGAAAGAATTGTTTTTCATTACGCGTCGCCAAAGTTCGGAATGACCTGAGCTCAGAAACCGTTTGCACATTGCTCCATAAGGAGCCTCTAAACGTGTTCCTTAAGCGACCCATATAATATTTCAACTTTTTCTTCCAGGAAGTTTTATGGCGAATTTGAGTTGTACAGATTCAACGTAAATATTCAAGTCAATATCCTTTGCCAGGTAAGGCGACCACACAGGTGATACATATTCCAGAAGAGGGCGTCCTTAAATGCCCAACATTTTGTTGAAAGGCTCCTCGAAGTAAAGCATTTATTAATTAATAATAGTCAAGCGCTTGAATGCCAGTGCACAGATGTTCTGTTTCCTTTAGTTATCAACAGCGGCTTGATTTGATTTTACGAGTCAGTTTTCTCACATCAACTATTGTTTTGGCGTGATTTACAAACTCTTTAGCCTCGTTCCCACCAGACATTTTACGCTCAACCATTTTCTTTATTGTAAACCTTTGTTTTCGTTAATGGGACAGAAATTCTAGAAATACCAGTCTCGATTTTTTGAACGCAGTAAACGCTGATAAACTGACTGCGCCATTAACCCTCTCACTGTCCGTAAACCGTAGGCGGTGTCTTTTTACCACAAAAAAAGCAGTTTTTTTCTTCTGTTTTTTAATTGCCGGCGATGACACGAAAGATAGCCGCACTGCTTCTGGCCATTAGGAAAGTTCGTTTAAAAAAAAGGAAGTTATATCTTCTGTTACTACAGGCTGTTCAGGTTTTTTTTTTTTTTTTGATTCTTGGTATTTAGGTTTTAAACTAGGTATCTTGTACTTTTGTCTTGTGTTTATTTTTTTCTGGGATCCCGCGTTTAAAACGCAGCCTAAGGGTTACACGAGACTCCGAACCGTATGCTCCCCCTACAGAGGGGTGTGTTGATAGTTAATGTTGCCTAACGAACGCGGGTTTGGTTCTCCCTTTCTACCTCCCAGTAGTGTAACCATTTTGTTTTAAAACGCAGAAAAAAAATTCAGAGACTTTAACAGGTGAAGCATCATTATCGAGTGGGGTAAAAAGTCCTCTAGACGGTATGTAGTTTGAATGGTGAACGAGTTTCGAATTTCTGAAAAACTGCAAATAAATCCTTGTGCCCTTTTCAAATCATTAACGAGGGGGAAAAAAAGGCTGTTTATAACTGCTTTTTTTCAGAATGTTCTAACGGTGAATTTAATTTTTTTTTTAGCTTAGGCTACTTCTCACGCCCTTGTTACTTTTCTGGATGTCGTTATTATTCCTGGAAGTTTTTTTTTCTAGTTTTATTCCATTTTCCAATGTTATTTTCAAAGCTATTCAGCTCGTGTATAGCGAATGCGCAATAACAAATTATATAAGAGACAATATTTTTAAATGAAAATGTAGAATCACTTTTTTTTTACTACGCACTTTTAAAATTAAAAGTAAATACCAATAACACTAACGATGGATAACCACAACCAATATTTATCAATTAGCCTAGCAAAACTTTAAAAGAGCTCTTAACATACTCCCCATGACGGGCATAGTTAAGGTCGTTGTATAAAAAAACCAACGAAAAAGCACGCGGAGAAAAAAAATTAGTTAATGCTTGGTTTTACATCCAGTTGTTATTTAGTAGTTTTTTTAAACGCGCCGAAATCACCTATCTTCCAAATGTAATCCTGTAAATTATTACACAACGTTGAATACTAATCATGTAGTCTCCCACCAAATTCGTGGTGCTTTACTCCTTTATCTAAATGCAAAATACTGTAATTAAAGCCTCAGGCATAATTTGACAGGTTAACTTTAACAATGAAAATTATTATTCGCCATAATAAATTAAGACATACGCCAGTGTGTCGCCCGCCAAGATTAAACGAAAACATTAAAGCCCGTCCTATCCAGACAAAGTATACAACGTCAGGTAAAGCGTCATATGGGGAAGTGCCTTTTTCTAAAATGGGGGTTGCAGCTAGAAGCACGTGGCCCTGAAGTGGATCGTAAATGCAAAATTATTGTTGTAACCATTGTTTGTATTGTCATTCAACAGTAGATTACGACATGCTTATGTGTTGCACGTTTATCGTTTCAGTACTTATATTGTCAGAATGCACTGTTTTGGCAAATAGGTGGTTCACTAACAGACTGAATATCTTTATGTTTTATTGCAAAGGTTTGGTTTTTTTTTTTTTACGGTACACGAACCCAAACTGAATTATCTGCCCCACCACGATAAAAGGGACAATTTTGCTGGAAAGAAGGTTAGGAAACAAAATGCACATCTTCAGCACAGGTGGGAACGTGTTCTTTATGGAGAAAAAGTGTCCTCAATAACGTGACGCGGACATTTTATTTTATGTTGACTTACTGTTCTTGCAGTCTAGTGTAAGTGGCGAGTAATTTTAAACAGCTGAGAGTTGATTAGTTTTAGTAATCTTCGTCTGCCACCAGAATATTAGAACTGTATGAACATTTACCATTCCGTGAGTTTGTAGTATGTGTTCATGATTGAATGATTAACGTTAACCTCGGAACAGGCAAATGAAGGGGGATGCGCTGATTGAGTGAGCGAAGCAAACGAAAATCAGCGTTTGTTACCCAGTGCGCTCAACAATCGGATTCAATTGACTTAATCATGCGAAACATGGGCATACCATACGCCAAACCATGTCCATTTGGGTGGTGTAACGGCTAATTAGGCAATAGCAAACGTAAGAATTAGGCAATAGCAAACGTAAGACAAAAAAGGTAGAGGTGACTATTAGACAGTGGATTTTGTTGTATTCACAGGCCTATGAAAGTTGTGATATCCTCCCAAAACCAAAACTGGTATAAGAGCAGCCGCCAAGTTTCCAAAGAGGGTTGGTCTTTCAAAGTAGTGATATCATTCAGTCAGGGAAAAGCCGCCAAGGTTAATCCTATTAGCCAAGTTAATCGCACGAAATAATACTTTGGACGTTAAATGAAAACATGAAGATTGCTACCGCTAGTAGCAATCTTCTAGTTTTCATTTAACTTTCGAACTATTAGTAGGTGCGATTAACTTGGCTAATAGGATTAACCTTGGCGGCCTTTCCCTGACTGAATGATATCACTACTTTGAAAGTCCAACCCTTTTTGGAAACTTGGCGGCTGCTCTTACACCAGTTTTGGTTTTGGGTGGATACAACGTATACAACGTACATAGTATACAACGTACAAAGTATACAACGGACATAGCATACAAAGTACAAAGTATACAAAGTACAAGGTATACAAAGTCCGTCCTATCAAGATAAAGTATATACAAGTGGTTCACTTGGCGACTAAGATTTCAAACGTTAAATGAAATACTTGAAAATTGCGCAGTAAGAAATTTTCGCATTTTTTATTTAACATTCGAACTATTTCTTAATGTGATTATCTTGGTGAAAGAGCTTGGCATTTAATATCACGACTTTAAACGGCCGAAACGCTTAACAAGTTTTGTTTTGGGGAGATAAAAAATAAAAAGTAAAGTGGTCGCAATAAACAGTCGGCAACGACTACCGTTGTGAGACTGCAGTGTTGACTGCCTTAGAAAAAAAAAACAGAAATTACCCCAAATGGGTTTCGAACCATTGTCGTCCGGTCATAGGGTGAATGCTCTACCAACTGGGCTACCGAGACAGATTTGAGTGGAATGCTCCGGCCAAGTTTAGAAGGTGTTCAACCATTCTTAACCGTTTAAGGGACGCATACTTCACGACTTCATTAAGAATCGTATGTCAGGTCGGTTGCTAGATTCGAACTGGTATTAACTTGGTTTGAAAACGACGACGTTGACCACTGGGCTGTTGCTGCTCGCTTTAAACGGGCTTCCCGGTGGTCCCTTACAAAGCTCGCGATGTGCCGAGGGATCACGTATATGTTGTTTTTATGCCACACGGTCCTTTAAAGAGGTAATGATCTTTTGGCCACAACCACTTATTTATACGGGGAAGACAACTCGCTTATGAAAAAGATTCTTTCTCAAATTATTGCTATTACCTCACACAAGACCAGTTGCAAAAGTTATGTTAGTATAACTAGCGTGAGTACAGGCTGTCTCCCCCCCCCCCCCCCCCCCCCCCCGTTTTTACCGTTTTTAGGGATGTGGAGCAGAATAGAATAGGGTAAAATAGAAAAAAATAAAGCACCAGTCCAACTTGAACACAGCACCAAGCAAATTCACCAACTTAACCCAGCGGATAAACTTGCACATTGTTACAGAGTGCAGAAATGTTCAAGTTTTCATTTAACATTAGTGGTATTATAGTGACTGTAATTCAGTTAGGGAGTTCACTCTGCTAACACGGTTTGAAGGGCCGGTGACACAGTAAATCATAACGAAAAGGGTTAAATTAAGCAGACAGCTTTAAAGACTGGCCTTCTAAGGGGTAGATGACTAAAGGGTACCGTTTGATGATTTCAAACGGCGAAAAAGCTTGGTGGTAATCCTTAACATGTTTTGTTTTGGGGAGATTACATGCTAACTTTAAGTCTTTTAAACCTTTGTTATTCGTTTCAAGTAACTTGTAGCAAACATGGAACCGATGTGAATGCCATTTTTAGTTGTCCGGCACATCACAACTTCTATTAAAATGGCCGATCGACCGGAAATGTGATTATGTAGTCAGCCTAGCAGCTAGTCCTTATCTTGAAAGAAGTCCGCTGCTCTGAATGTAATAGCATGTAGTGACCCGCTATTTTATTTCGTAATTGTGTCCATCACTGTATTTTAAAGACATGTTATCGGGTCATCTTTCCTTTTTATTCGACTTTTACGAACCCAATACGAATAATTGGCTGTTTTTAGTCCCGTAATAACTAAACTGTTCCTAATTTTTTCAAGCTGTGGGCTAAACGCATCTAATCAGAGCTTCTGTGTGATCCTGCAGGACATAAATAGACGAATAAAAAACCGAGGATAACGTAAAAAAAAATGTAGCTGCTGTTCCCAATTGCTTGTGACTGAAGGTATCAGACGCCCCTCCCCCTTTCACCTTGCAGTCACGTATGGCCTATAATTATGGCCCTACCTTGGGTTAAGGCAAGCGTTGGGTAACAACCCGTATAGTGTTATTATTTAAAGCCTTTCTATTTGGCTACTCCTTCGCCTTATAGATTCAGATCTGTATCACACTGATTGGGTTTGCTGCTGTAATTCAGGCTTGAAGGTAAAGGAACCCGGCGGGTTGTTTAGGGCAATAATTTAGCTTCGGCGGAGAGGCTAATAGAACTTCATATCAGTTCGTTCTGCTGAGTTAATTTGAAACCTGACGAGGGGAAATTCAAAAGTGTGATACATCCGAACCATCGAGGGTAGTCCAATGACCCGGATCCGGACTGGCACGGCTACCAACGTTAAAAGGTGATTAGCTCCGGGTGGCTGTAGCCGAGTTCTGCGTCTGTCGTAGTATTTATGCCCAGTTCTCACTTATACGTTGCGCGTTTGCTGTCCATTATGAACAATAAAACTGCATAAATACAGATGCAAACCTGTTTACGTTTCCTTTTGGACTTATACGCTAGTGCAAGTTCGAAGTTAGGAGTGGAATTTCACTTCGTTCTATATCCTGGTGCATTTGGAATATTGGATGGGTTTAGGTTGGAGGGGGGAGGGGGGTAAACAGTTTGTTTTATACTGTGAATTTGTAGTACATTAAATTTAAAATTATTTTTGTTGACTTTGTCCTACATAACATAATTAGTTTACACCGAAGCGAGATCTGCAGGCGAACACCGAAACAAGTAAACTAATCCCACACCCTTCTTTACGAGCGCTTCTGGACACTCTGCCACTACGTGCGACATTTGCTGTAGAAAAGGTGAGCGACCACGTTGTTTCCAAACGTGCGAAATTGGCAATAGTAGTGTTTTCTTTTTTCACCATTCGTCATTATTTTCTGCATTTTTCACACTAAAAGAACTTTCACTGTGGCATGGAGAAAACCCCGTTTAGTATTCGCCTGTTTCTTAATATCGCTATCTTCCGCTTGTTTTGCTATCTTCAACGTGAGAGGCGGTGGTTTTAATCTTTTCACTAAATTCAGCTTTAATGGAAATTTTAAATATGAACGCTGGAAAGTTTGATATGTGGTTGGTGACTAATTCGTTAAATGCAAGGCATTTCATCACAGTGAAACAAAATCCAGTTTAAGAAACTATTTTTCAACCAGAGGTTATTTGGATGCGATTTGGAGTATGTAGTGAGATGACAACAGGCTGACACCAGCATAAAGTGAGAAGCTCCTTAGCTGTGCTTTGCACTGCGTGTCAATAACATAACGTAACACAACACAACACAACACAAAACGTATATGGCACAGCAGGCAAACAAAAATGAAGGTTATGAAGTTCGTTAAAATATCTCTTGAGGGTTTCAACAGATGCAGCCTTCACGACATGTTCCGGAAGGCAGTTCCAAGGTGTAATGGCTCTAAACCAGATGGAGAACTTGGAGGCAAGTTGTTATTCAAAAGTTTAAAAGAACAAGCGTGTCTCCACGTACTCTTCGCTCTTCCTGACAGGTAAGCTGGATTTGTTGCAGCCTTTGGTCGTAGGCTAAGGCAAGTGAGGGATACATGCAAGAAATGTTGTGGCTGGTCGTTGCACTTTTTCCCAAGCAATGTATTTCTGGTATCCTGTTGACCAAATTTGGGTGCCGTAATCCACAACAGGTTGAATAAAGACACTGATAATTTTATGCGCGACGTCAGTGCTCCGAACGGAAAGATACTTTTTGAAGAATTAAATCAAACGGCTGGCTCTCTTGGCCACAGACAAGCAGTGTGAGCCATACTTTAAGTTTCGGCCTGACTAAACAGAAATTTCTTTGAAATTTGAAAAATAAAGACTAAAGAAGTTACGAAAGTGTTTTTTCCCCGCCTGATCCTTCAGTCGTTATTGGCAACGCCACACATAGCCATATACTATACACTAGAGGGGGGGGGGG
>JAHWFP010008446.1:0-14320 GCA_023313725.1 Lithobius niger | reverse complement strand
TGGCTGGTTCGATTTTTGCTGCTAAGAAAGACTTGTGTACCAAATTTAATGCTTTTAGCTGGATTTGCAAGAATTTGCGTATACGTTCTGATTTCTGCTGAGTGCTCTACAATAGTAAATGCTCTGCCGACGAGAATACTGCAGTTACATTAAAATTACGTTCAAAAAGCCCTGGTCATTGTTAATGCCTACATTTTAAGCTATAAAAATTGAAAATCGGTTCATTGGTTCGATCTCTAGGTGAGAACAAAATTTCTAGCTCATTTGGCTTTCCGTGACAAGAATATTGTAGTCACGTTAAAATAGCATTCAAAAGGCCCTCGGCCATGTCCATACCTACGTTTTAAGCTATAGGCATTCTTGCATTCTTGTAGGGGATTTTAACCTCTCCACTGTGGACTGGCGACATAATTGGGCATCTGATTGTCACCACCATTTTTTCTGGACCTTATTGCACCTTTGGGGCTTCTTCAGCTTGTTGATAAACCCACTTGGGGAGAAAATATTGTGGATCTGGTTTTCTGTGACAATAATAGACCTGTCTTCGATTTAAATGTTGAGGACTACTTTGGCAACAGTGACCGCTGTATTGTTACCTTCCCCATTAATTTGCCGCTCACAGCCACTCATGAGCCTGATCCTGTTGCCATTAACACGCAGAATTTTAGGTTTGACTTCGACGCGTTGATATCGTCTTTCTCGTGAGTAGACTGGGAGGCTCTTGTTTTTAAAGTGCATCCAGCTATTGAGCAGGCATGGAGCTGCTTCCAGGGTATTTTTGCAGGCCATATTTTTCTTTGTAGGATGCCTTTCGTTCCATACATAAATGGATCGCGAGTACCTGACCATCTCACTAAATTGCGCCAATGAAAACTTAAGCTTTGGAAGTGCTACAAGGTAGATAGTAGTGTGGAAAACAGGCTGGTCTATAATAGAGCGAGTGCTTTCCGTTCCGCCAGCATGGAAACCTGGTATCGGTCGCAGGAGGAAACGATTATTCGAGAAGGTAGTCCCGAAGCCCTTTTTCGGTTCTACCACCCGGGGACATCCCTTACTAGATCACTTCCTCCAATCAAATGTGGTAATGGTTTTTTGATAGATGACCTTGAAAAGGCAGTCTTTTTGCTCAGTATTTGCATCAAATTCCATTAATGACGATGATGTGCCACTTCCTTTACCTGTGCCTCCTGCCCTTCTTACCAATAAATGTGCAAGCGTGCCTTTCTCTAAATCATTGGTCCGAGATGTCTTAAAGAAAATTAAACCACTCGCATGGACCCGGCAGTTCCTCTGCTTGCTTTATCAAAAAGTGTGCGCGGGAACTTTGTTAACTTTTTTTCTCTCTTTCTTTTTCCAAAAAAATTTGGAGCTCTGTGGTGGTTATTCCGGTCTACGAGAAGGGGTCTGCATCTGATCCTTCAAACTATTGCCCTATTGTTTTTACCTGTTTCGCCTGCAAGCTTATAGAATCCATTATATGGGATGTTATTTTGAAGTTTTTTGACTTGAACTCCATTATTGATCAGGACCGATTTGGGTTTCCTGCCTATCTGTCTGCCACGTTACAGTTGTTAAGCGTTCTTGCCACTGGACTGGTGTATTTGACATCCGGATTCCATGCGACACCATTTATTTAGATTTTAAGATAGCCTTTCAATCTGTGATTCATTGTAAACTACTGTCTAAACCGACCCAATGTTGCATTGAGGAGGACTTAGCTCGTTGGATTTCGGCTTTTTTGGCCAACAGAACCCAAATGGCATCTGTTGCAAATACACTCTCATCGGGTGTGTCCGTCTTGTGGGGTGCCCCAGAGCTCTGTCCTGGGCCTGTTGCTTTTTGTTGTTTATTTGGACGACCTTTGTTTTAGAAATGAAAATACTTTTGGTTTTAAATTTGCTGACGATTTGAAAATCGGCACCGAAAATTTCTTCCCGTATGGATCCCCTGACCTTGACCTGGAATGCCGCAGGGTGGCTGAGTGGTCTATGACTTAGCCGCTTCCCATTTCTTCTCATAAGTGTTTCACCTTCCACGTTGGTCTCCTTAACCCATGTTCTGAGTATCATTTGGAACAGTCTATTCTGCCTTCTGTCCTGGAGGTGAAAGACCTGGGTGTGTGATTTTCCCAGAATTTGAAGGCCTTGCTACACTGTGGTAAAATCTGTGGTCAAGCTTACTGTCATGCAGTTATTGTTAAGAAGTGTTTTGCATCGGGAGATTGGCGCTCCAAAGTGTGGGCCTACACAGTTTTTATGCGGCCCCTCTTGGTGTATGCGACCCTTGTTTGACCACCGCATTTGGTGGGAGATACTGACCTACTTGAGGCTGTCCAGTGCTGATTTACCAAGCAAACTGCCTGGCTTCCGTGATTTAAACTAGTCGTAACGGCTTTCAAAGATCCGCGTAGAATTGCTCGAATTACCTCGCATTAAATTTGATCTAATCTTGAACTTTATAAGATTTTACATGGTCTTTGTGATGTAAGCCCTCCTTTCTTTGATTTGGCTCGAAACCTGTTTGGTACTGTAGCCGCAATTGGAAGCTTGTTAGACAGGCCTGTATACATAATACTAGTTTAAATTTTTTCTCGGTTCGTGTGGTCCGCATTTGGAATTCCCTGAGTGAAGGTACTGTAAACCAGTCCACAGTTCTGGGGTTTCGCTGCTCGCTTGCAACATGAATCTTTGCTCTATTTAAAAGGCCCTTCTTAGGATGCGGTATTAGAGGTTCACAACCCTTCCGTAGTCCTGCCACCGTAACGTGGTGAAACTGTATTATTATTAAAACTTGAAAATCGGTTCATCTCCAGGTGAGGGCAAAGAGTCTCAACAACAACAAGAAATGGCCATACTGTGGACGCCGAATGGTTCGGTTGTTGTCATTAAAATTTGTAATGGGGTGAAGTTGTTAGGACACGACCCCAAATACTAAATACTTGGTGTTAAGTCAATTCTGGGGAAATTTACAGGAGTTTAAAGTTTGACGTTTAACATGTTAGTTCATGCTGAGGCTTGCATAATGACCGCTATTGCAGTCCTTGATGCCTGTAGCCCAAGAGCATAGGCGCCGGAGACGGGGGGGCCGGTGGGGCCATGGCCCCACCACTTTTGCAATTTAGTCTATTTGGCCCCACCACATTTTCCAGTAGAAATCGCTGCCTAGTCAGTTTTCATTGCTCGCCTGGCTTATTTTTATTATTTTGTCCAGTGAATGGCCATTAAAAACTAATGAACCAATGCTGTTAGTTTACGTACAGTGACTTCACGTAGTTTTGGTTAGTTATGCTGCGAGTCGGCGACATGCTTAGAACGAAGTGAAGCACTTAAGTGTCGTGACGCAGTCTCATATATAGCGCCTAACCATTAACTTACCAAAACCGTGCAGTTATGTAAGCAACTAAGGAATAGAAATGGTTGGTACAAGCATGTACCAGGGTGGTTTGAGTACTAGTTATGAAGATAAAGAAATAATGAAAAGTTTATTATAGCTTTAACATTAGATAGACACGACTGTAATGACCAGATCAGCCATGACACGTCAGCAGCTTCCCGGGAAAAAAAATGCCTCGGACCCAGCACCAGTCAGGCCTAAACGTACTTTTTGGGGGTTGATTGTTAAAAAAAAAAATACCCTATGTGGTTGTCCAAACTACATTTCCAAACTTCTTAAAATATATGCCGGGGGGGAGGGGGGGCGAAGGGGGGAGATATTTTGGAACATGGCCCCACCACGTTTTTAAGGCTTGAGACGCCTGTGCCCAAAGGACTGAGACAACTGTTAGAGTAAGTTTTTATGGACATTTTTTTCTGGGAACCTTTTTTTCTCTCTCTTTTGACCCGTTCTCAGACTTTTTTGCTTTTTTCAGGTTTTTTTGCCCTTCTTAGGCCTAAGGCCGTTTCTTGTGCAATGCACCTGCAAATGTTAGCCTGAAAAACCCATTTCTTTTTTTTTTACAAAAAGGATATATCTTCTAAAAATGGCAAGGGTCATGGCCCCCCCCCCCCCCTCCCTGCTCCTCCTTTGCACGCCACTGATAGATACAGAAACGTGTTAGCATATTAGCAAAAACCATTCACTAAAATAGCTAAGGTTGTTTCATAGAAATGACGAGACCGAGATTTCCGGTCAAGAGGCGTCAAGGTCAAGGGGCGTCCAAGTTTTGGTCTGGAGTTCGTTTGCTGATTTTCATGAGTTCATTTCAATGAATAAGTCCGTAGTAAATGCTTACTGAATCTGATTAGGAGTTCTTCATTCTTCTTCACTCACTAAATGAAGAATAATGCTTGAAGAAGTTAACTGTTCTTGCTTCGTTGTGTCACGTGATTCTCTCGAACTTTTAAATCATAGCCTATATTCTTAATTCGAACTAGCATAAAAACTTTCTTAGATCTAACCGACGTATTTACAAATTGAGCTATATTCATGTTAAACTGAGCGATATTCACGTTATATATTCACTCTCATAAGATGGATGCGTTTAAATATTCGCAGAGTGGGGTACTATAATAGATACAGCTAGACCAGAGCCAAAATTCATTGTTCATGACAGAACTTTTTTTTAAGCTACTGTTCTCAGCTCTTTTTAGTGTGATTTAAGCTGTGTGATTTCACAGACTAAAAATAGCTAAGAATCAATAGTGTGTGCGTGCGTGTATCTTTCCGTTGCCACTGTATAATTTACATTGATATGTGTCAATCTCTTTACAGACAAATACCCTTTAGATATGTGTAACTTTAAACCATTTTCTGGGTTAGGCTAAATTATGAATAAATCTGCTCACCATGAAGTAACCACAAACCAAACTTACTGTTGGTTAGGTGATACATAGCATTTTATAAGGTAGGTCTTCCTTTACTTAGGCAAACACTTAGGGGAGGGGATATGTAACGGTTTCATGTCACATTTATGAATAAGCATACTCGAGTTACTGCTTACAGCAAATCATGCTTAGACCATATATTTGTTAGATCAAAAGATACTAATAAATACAACTCTGCACTGCTCAAGCTCTGTATTGCCGATCACTATGGCGTTGCCCTTAAACTAGAACTGCCCGATTCAAAGAAAACCAGCGATCAGGCTGGAAGTCGTAAAGCTGTTCCTACTATTGACTATGATAAACTCGTTCAGAACCTTAGTATTGTTGACTGGGCCCTTGTTTTAAGTGAAAATGGTGTAAATATTACCATGTCTTTATTTGTTCACATTCTTCAAATTAATTTAAGAAAGCTACTTACTTAAAAACAGTTTCTGCAAAACAATGCAAGATCGGCCCATGGATGACCACTGCGATGAATTTGTTAAGTACAGAAACATCTTTAAAAAACCTATTAGAGAAGCAAATGAGAAGTATTTTTTTGGGGCGGATGTCCATCGCCAAAAATGACTGTCGAAAACAGTGGCAGATCATTAATGAAATAACCCGATCGAAAAAACGTGTCAGCTCCTTCCCTAATGAACTTGTTGTAAAAAGGTGTGCCAATTTATTTAGATGACGCCCCTAAAAACTACACCAACCAATTTAATGATTTTTTCTCAAACCTTGGGAAGAATTTGGCAAACCAACTTAAACCTGACACTTGGAACAAATTGATGCCAGCTGCATTTCATAAATCTTTTTTTATTGCTCCATTCACAGAAAACTAAATGTGTAATCTTATTAGTGCTCTAGAGATCGGAAAATGTCCAGGTTTTGACGGCATTACTGCAAAAGTAGTTAAAGCATCGAAGCACATCATTGTGCCTATTCTTGTTCATCTTTTTAATCTCTCTTTTGCAACTGGCACGTTTCCTCGTGTCTTCAAGCTTGCTGTAATCATCCCTGTTTTTAAGAAGGATGTTGTGAAGACCCTAATAACTACAGACCCGTTTATTCTAAGCTACTAGAAAAAGATATGAAAAACAGGCTTGAGGAATTCATAGAAAAGCATAATTTACTACACTGCCACCAATTTGGCTTTCGTAAAAATAGAAGCACTGAAGATGCTATCTCGGACCTACTCGACCAAATTTATTCTGCATTAGACACTAACAACGTTGTCTTCGGGATTTTTCTTGACCTAATGAAAGCTTTTGATACTGTCAATCACGAACGTTTGGTAAGAAAACTTGACCTTTATGGAATCAGGGGTCTTTCAAATAGGTGGCTCAAGGACTACCTATCAAATTGAACCCAAGTTACTAAAATAGATGGTCACTTCAGTGATAGTGCTTACATCACTACGGGAGTACCGCAAGGCTCCATCTTGGGACCTTTACTTTTTCTAATTTACATTAATGACATTTATTACTTGAACACTTCGTCGAACATCACACCATTTGCTGACAATACAGCTCTACTTAACGTTTGCAACAACAAAGTAAACAATGCTAATGCTAGTATTGAACGCGACTTAATGTTAATCAGCGAATGGTTTACTGAAAATCTTTTAACACTGAACGTCACTAAAAGTTATTTTTTACAGTTCTCACTTACAAAAACTTACGAACCTGACAATACCACTCTGACATTGCATAAATGCAATCGAGACCTGCAAAGATGCGACTGCCCACAGATCAGTAAAACAAACGAAGTTTAATACCTTGGGGTTACTTTAGAGTAGACAGCAATCTAAACTGGAAGAGCCATATTAGTGCAATTACTACTAGGTTGCGTGCACTTTTATGTAAGATGTATTATATTAGAAAACTTGTTTCAGTCAAAATGTTCAAAATGATGTATAACGCTTTGGGCCAGTCTATCTTGCAGTATTCACTCATCTGTTAGGGTGGCACTTACATGAATGCTGTAGCTTCAGTCATGAAGCTTCAAAACAAAATAGTTAGAGCGATGTCATTTAAAAAGCAACGGGATCACTCTATCCCAATTTATTAACAGCTCAATATCCTGCCCATTCGCCACCTGTACGTGTTCAGAACTTTGTTAAATTTTCGGAAAACGGATCTCACCTTTCCACTCGCCTTGTCATAAATTATCACTCTAGGAATGAATCACTTTTTTACGTTATGCAACCAAAAGTGTCTAAAGAACGACTACACAAATGTAAGATATACCTAGGCAGCAAATTTTACAATAAACTGCCTGTTAACATCAAAGAAATTGCTAGCCAACACTCATTTCAGAAACATCTGTTTGGGTGGTTGATTAACCTGGACAGAAATAGTCTAGAAAGCCTGTTTAGCATTGTGAGCTGAACGTAACATTACCTTTCTTACAAACTTTGATGTTTTGTAGCTTTTATGTCGTTGTTTCTTATTCTTTGGTTCTGCAATTTATTACTAAGTATTTGACTAAATATTGTTTGTTTTTGCTTTACTCGAGTATTTTTTTAGACCGATTTATATATTTTACTCCTCTTTGTATTCTGCTTTTATCTCCCTTTTCATAAATTTGTTGTGTTTTGTATATTTTTCTCGATGTATTTTTGTTTTGTTTATTTCGATGTTGTATTATTTTTGGTGCCTAACCTTTGATTTGTTTGCAAAAGTGCTTGTTCAATTGTTTTTCTTTGTTTGCTGCTCTCAACCCACACGCGAGCATTAGCTCTTGTGGAATAAGTGTTTGCTTTTGTGCTAAATTCTGTAATTTGTGCCGGATGAATAAACTAACTTACTATTGTTTACATGTACGGCAATAACGCAATCACGGAGACAGCACTCCATGGTGCACCTTGCTGTTAACACGGCTGTTGCATGCAGCTAACTACCATGCACACACGGGAATTGGTCAAGCGCCAACAGCCGGATGATGAGCGAGGCCTATTGTTAAACCAGTTGGAACTGGATCGCGCCTTCTAGTTAATCACGTGATATAAAGCCTTAGGCAAGACCCATTGTTCTCGACTCGTATAAATACGTTCGGCAGAACGACGGGTCGCCAGTTGGTATTGGGGGTTCAAACCTACAAGTTGGACCAAAGAGGTAATAAGGGCAGAACAAAGCGGCAACCTTGATCTACCGCCTAATATGTAATGCTATGTGTATAGTCCCCTAGCTAAACAGTAAGAGGTAAATTAGGATTGAGCCTTGTGTCTTGAAAGTAATCGTCCATCTCCATAGCAACCACTTGCTCAGTCACTGAGTCACTCACAAAAAAAACTAGAAGTATCTTGCCAAAACTATATTCTATAAGAAATATATTAAATTATAAAAAAAAAATGGTTTATTTTGCATGGGTTGAACCACTTAGGGTATGGGATACAAAACTATGGATTTTGTTCGAATTACTTGAAAAATCGAGTCCAAAAGATACAAAACAAAGTTGTAAAACTTGTTCCCGTTACTGATATTAATAGTAAATCTACAGACCTTTTTTGCGAAACATGGTATTCGAAATCTGATTTAATCTTAGAAATTATATTGTTATTAGTTTCAAAAAAATGTTTCTTTGTCTTTAATTCATTGGAAAATCAAACATTTTTTAAGCGCGTGGAAAAAAATACCATAACAATTACGGTAAGCAAAACAGTGATTATTTTTTCCAAGCATTTTTTATGAATTACCCAAAAAATTAGTCGTTTTAGAAAATTATAGGGTTATATTGGAAATAAAAACTTGCTCATTTCAAAATACTGACTACATGTTCCATCTTTTCTTGTGTTGATTTTGTATTGTGAAAAAATGTGGTATTTTTATGTAAACTTGTGTCAATTGTTTATAATTTGGTTAAGTTAGCCCATAACCGCCTAGATACGAATGTACGCCTTCAACGTATAACAGCGAAAAACTAAGTCTTAGCGCGAGCTTTGTGAGGGGTCCCCGTATTCCCCGGTGACCCCGAGCGAAGTGGGCAGTCACAGACCAGTGGTTAGCGTCGTCGGCTCTAAACCAAGAGAATGACGGTTCGAATCCGAGAACCAACCCGAGTCTAAAAAAAAAGGGTCTGAAAGTTCTTTCAGGCGGTTATGGGTTAGTAGTGTTTACTGAACTATTTTTCTATGTGCTTTTTTCAGTTTTTGTTTTGACTGTATTTCAATTCCTTTTTTTTTGGGGGGGGAGGGGGGTATTTTGGTTTAAACTATGTCATGAAAACTGATGTAACCTGTATCATATACACTAGAGCAATTCTGCAATTCCGTTTCCGTTACTGATATTAATAGTAAATCTACAGACCTTTTTGCGAAACATGGTATTCAAAATCTGATTTAATCTTAGAAATTATATTGTTATTAGTTTTTAAAAAAAAGTTTCTGTCTTTAATTCATAGGAAAATCAGACATTTTTCAAGAACGTGGAAAAATATTAAAACTTAAGACATCAATGTTCCATAACAATTATGGTAAGCAAAACAGTGCTTATTTTTTCCTAGCATTTTTATGAATTACCCAAAAAATTATTTGTTTTAGAAATTTATAGGGTTATATTGGAAATAAAAACTTGCTCATTTCTAAATACTGACTACATGTTCCATCCATTCTTGTGTTAATTTTGTATTGTGAAAAAATGTGGCATTTTTATGTAAACTTGTGCAAATTGTTTATAATTTGATTAAGTTAGTAGTGTTTACTGCACTATTATTCTTATGAATACCTTTTTCAGTTTTTGTTTTCACTCAATTTCACTTCCCCTTTTTTTGGGGGGGGGGGGTATTTTGGTTTAAACTATAATGTCATGAAAACTGATGTAACCCGTATCATATACACAAGAGCAATTCTGCAATTCATGTGGTACTTTTCTTGATCATAATAAATTATAAAAATACATTGAGTCGTTTTCCACGTCGTTCAGTCTCAGTTCTAAAAATACTGCTGCTAAATTTCGTTTGAATTGCGTCATGCATTTAGCTGTAATTGCTGAACTGACAGGCAAAATAAAAGTCAGAGAACAAGTCAGAAAACAGTCAGAGCACAGACAGAAAAAAAGTCAAATCGTCGAGTTAAAATTGTGCCTAGGTCGCAGAGTCAATAAAGTCAGATGAACTACCTTGAAAGTGATATCTTCTATAGTGGAGCTGAAGTATATCTTTCGTACCCAAAACAGAATCTAAATTCGTGGGCAAAACACTAATAGTGCCATCTAGCAAGGTCATTAGCCAAAGCCATGGTGAAAAGCGGAAGTGTCCCTGTTTTCTTTCAGCACCGCTTTAAGCCTCGGTGCTTAAAGGGCAATTACAACCATTTTGACATGCATGCTTCACTTTTGGATCACTTACACAATAACTAAACACAAGAAGTGCGGTAAGAATACGTTATGTACGTCCGATACAATAATTTAATTACTGCATCACCAAAACACGACGTGGAAACCGCCATTGTTTTGCTGGAACGCACAGAAATTAATGCCGACAGATGTCACTTTTCGATTTCGACTCGCAGCCGATTGAGATAGTTCTATTGTCTGTGAGAGCTCAAGCGCTTACAACTGTCGGGCAGCTAAGCGTCAGACGTTCGAGCTCTCACAGCCAATAGAGATATCTCAATCGGCTGCGAGTCGAAATCGAAGAGTGACATCAGGCGGGATTAATTTCTGCACGTTCCAGCAAAACACTGGCGGTCTCCATGTCATGTTTTGGTGATGCAATAATTAAATTGTTGTATCGGGCGTATGTAACGTATTCTTATCGCAGTTCTTGTGTTTAGTTATTGTGTAAATGATCCAAAAGTAAAGCATGCATGTCAAAATGGATGTAATTGCCCTTAAAGATTTATTCTGGTTTCCCGCAAAAAAAAAAAATTCTTCAGGAACTGAATGTTTTTCATACTACTTTTCAGTGAAAGTATTGTTTTTTAAATATAAAACAGTGCCTTATTTTATATTTTCCGTGACCATGAGAACGCTTGAGGCCCTTTTTTTAGGCAGTGACCCGGTGCTTCAGCACCCAAAGCAATCCCCCCCTTCCCCCCAAATCTGGTCCTGCTCTCTTTGCAAAAGTTATGTCTTTTATATCCAAAACAGAATCTGAATTCATGTGCAAAACATCAATACTTCCATCCAGCAAGGTCATTAACCAAAGTCATCACGAATTCTGCAGACCGCTATGAAACTAGCTGTACAATCAATAATCCTTTATGCATGCACAACGCCTTCCATTCTTAGAGTTATTCATGCACACCTACTGGTGTTTCTTCATTAATAGTTTATTTTGTATATTGTTAACTCGCACAGTTCATGTTCTCGAAAATTGTATGGCACCATGAATTCTGTTCCATCCTCACCTTTCGTATTCCCCACCTTAACATTATTTCATACACAAAGGAAACAAAGCACTGCACTGTCGTCAAATGTTATACATTAGCATATTAATAAGATAATGTGTAACATATCGTACTTTATTCATTGAGTGTATTTAGCTAGTACAACAACGCCTATGTGTATTTATTTAAAGTCTGTATGATAACAAGACATTCTAAAAAAAAACTTGAGTGACATAAACTTTTGCTTTCATTGTTCTAGTACAACAAGGCTTATTTTTTATTTATTTAAAGTCTGTATGATAACAAGACATCCTAAAAAAGATGACTGACATAAACGGATGCTTTCATTGTACCGTTATCTATCAATGGAACAATACCCGTCAACTCAAATAATTCTGTTACAACGTTTAGTGCATGTGACAAGTGAGACAGCTAAACACGCAAAGAAGCATAAAAGTTCCATAGAATTCATGGTTGGATTGGGGCAATGTCATGGAGAAGCGCATTCACACGCAACAGCAAATTTGTGAACATGACAGATTTGGTATAAATCCGAACTTGATGACTGACGTACGTTCACGAGTACATTGTTAGGTAGACAAATATTTCGAGGTTGTTCACTGGTGAGTGTGCTGGTGGAAACCACGCAGAAGACGTTATTGGCCAGAAGCAGTAACAACTCTCTTGCTACAAGAAGATTTCTGCTTAGCGAACTGGTAATCCATTTCCTTAAATTTCAACTGCATGATTTTGAAGCCCAGAACACGTACAGTATTCTCTTGTGTATACTATTAGAATATAGACTCAAGTTAGTGTGTCATGCTCACTTGCCCAGTTATGAGCTAATTCTTAATTGTCGAGAACTACAATGTTGTAACCAGAGTTGGTATGCGTTGTAATCTTTGACCCGATGACCGGGTGACCCGAATTATTTCAGACCTGTGTTCCATTGATCCGGTGACCGGGTTTGACCAGAGGTTGACTTAATGAGCCGACAGTTAACCATTAACATAAGTTTTAGGGGGTAAAAGTGACACTAAGGGCGCTTTTACGCAACGACTCGCTTTTGCATTCTCGCAGCTAGAAGCTAGAAATCATCTGAAATTCCAACATGGCGGCTGTTTTAGCTCTTCCAACTCGCAACGAAACGTCTCGAGTCTGTACTTGAGATTAGAAGCGATTGGAAAAATTGTTTCGTCAGGAGGAATTCTCTATCTCACTGGCACGTATTATAAGACTGCAAGCATTTGGTCAAACGATGTTGGATTTAGCTAATCCAGGTAGCGTCGTTACCATAGCAACGATTCATTTGCCATCACATCACAATTAAATTCTAGCTGCGAGAATACAAAGGCGAGTCGTTGCGTAAAAGCGCCCTAAGAGTCTGACTTTTTTGAATAATGTGAAAAGTGTTAAACTGCAGAGTGCAATCGTTATGATTCCATGACGACTGCAAATTTAAGGGAGGGGGGATTGTTGATGATTTTTAGTTGTGCTAAAAATGTAAATAAGTAAAGTTCTCTGTAATTCCGACTTAATGTGCATATCTCTAAAATACACTACACTAGCTTGCTCAGCTTAAATCGATGTAATTGAGCATAAATTAATTGGTTCCAAGATAAGCGTGTAGTTTTTGAGAATTGCCGATTGGCAACTCTGAAATGTTTGCAGATGCAGAATTTTGCACGCAGACGATTGGATGAGGAAAAAATCCCATCATTTCTTGTTCTTTTTCAAATTCAAACCTTGATCCGGAATGATTTCACTTATATCAATTCACACTCTGTTTTTCCACAGGAATTTTCCCCTAGGATTTTTTCCCAAGGAACTTGTTTTTTTCAGAGAGAAATACTTCACGCAACACCATGTTGAATGTAAAGCAGGTGACAGTTTCTACAAGCAAAGGCAAAGAAAACTGTTTGAATACTCGTTTGCGCCGATTTGTGCGGGCCATTATACAAGAGGAACAGGGGTCCGACAGTTTCTTTGGGTTTATATTGCATAAAGACCGCAACTGTATTGTTAAATTAGTGTGGGTATTGGTGTTTGCTGTTTGCTTGGGCTTATTAGCCTACCAGACATATGATCGAATTGATTACTACTACACTTATCCAGTCGGCGTAGACGTGTTCATCACAAAGAATGGCCACCAGTCTTTACCAGAAATAACCATATGCATCAAAGACGAGAGACGCATAGATCGGCTCTTCAGGGACCTTGGCTGGATAAAGATGCTTACGCTGGTAACTCGGTTTTTTGCTGCCGGAATTACCAGGATTCCAACCAAGTTGGAAGTTCTAATGTTTGAGGACAACAAGATCGATTTGGAAAAACTATGGCAACTACAAAATGCAACTGCTGCGCTGGTTTCAGCTAAAGCTTTTAACGTAAGTCTGCAGTTTTTGAAATATATTCCTCATCGTTTACTAGCTTTATGTCATCAACCAGAGCAGTAGTGCTGCTTGTGCTAGGCTTCATGCAAATTTTTACTTGTTAAATGCAAAAGTGAATTTTTTTGTAACGAATTGTGAAAATTTTTTGGATGATGGGTATTCTCCTTAGCATACTTTTCACAAAAATGTCTGTAAAATTACGGTAAAAATAAGAACTGGTAATTTATTTCGAGTCCTTTTGATCGTAATTTTCGTATTCGTTGCACAGTCCAACATACCTATGAAGCATATACAACATCCAACATACATTACATATGAAGTACATATGATATTACAGATGCAAATATGTGCTTCGTGTGGAATGGTAGAGGGCACATAATATACTTTTGTGCTCGGAGGCAAAACTCCTCCTTCAGAATAATTTTCGACTTAGAACTAACTACTCCTACACTTTTACGGTTAAACAAAATGGAAGAAAATTACCAGTAATTTATACCATAAATTTACAGAATTTTTTACCAGTGTGTAATATTTTTTGGAAGGCAACAACATGAAAGAAATTAGGCCCAAAACCTCAGAGCTTGCATTAACATTGGAGTAAGCACTGAATGATTAGAGGGCATATGATGCGTGTGTGCTCGGAGCCAATATTCCTCCTTCAGAATAATTTTCGACTTAGAACTACTCCTACTCTTTTACGGTTAAACGAATTGGACGTAAATTGCCAGTAATTTGTACCTTAACTTTACGGAGATTTTTACCAGTGTGTAGTATTTTTCGGAAGACAACGA